>SJYC01149373.1:0-13705 GCA_006408675.1 Madoqua kirkii | reverse complement strand
CTGGTGGTCCAGTGGTTAAGACTTCGCCTGCCAATGTGGGTAGCACAGTTTCAATTCCTGCTCAGGGACAGAAGACCCCACATGCCGCATGGCCACAGAACAAAAGCTCGGGTGGATGGGACTGGGGGTGGCCTGGCCCTGCCGCCCGGCCGCCCTGTGGAGGTGGCTCTGAGCCTGGCTCCAGAGGACGAGCTGGGGACACTAGAAGAGGTGGGAAGAGTGTTCTGGGGTGAGAGGCCTCACGGCTCAGGGCACAGGCACAGGGTGCTCGGGACAGAGGCCTCTGGACCACCAGAGGGAGCCTTGGCTTGGGGGCAGGAGACCCTCAGACAGAACCCAGCAGCCGCGCCGGGCGGGGGACCTGCTCCCCACTCTGGGGCTCGTTCCCACACTGTTGGCCCTGGCTCTGAGCTGGGTCTCCGAGCGGGAGAGGAGAGCCTTGGGGGTGGGGTGGGGTGGGGGCCATGCTGAACTCCAGGCAGGCCACTCGGCTCTGAGACCAGCATGGTTGTGCACCAGAGTGGAATTCAGCCCTCTAGTCAGACCTGCACTGCTGTGTTTGTTTTTTCAATTGGCCAAATCCACACTGGAAAAAAAAATACCTGGGAGATTCCCTGGCGGTCCAATGGTTAAGACTCCATGCTTCCAATGCAGGGGCACAGGTTGGATCTCTGGTCAGGGAACTGGATTCCCCATGCCACGTGGTGTGGCCAAGAAAGCAAAGAAATCTGTGTTTTGGCCCGTGCTCTTGTGAACACGACTGTACAAGTGCCTGAGTCCCTGCTTGCACACTCGTGTCCACGGCAGTCAAAAAGGTGAAACAATCCAGTGTCTACCAGTGGGTGAATGGACAGAGGAAAAGTGGTCCATTGTGTCCTATTCAGCATAAAAAGGAAAGAAGCACTGACACCCGTCCCCCTACAATGCTGCTGAACCTTGAGGGTATTACGCCGGGTCAAACAGGCCAGACACAAGAGGACAAGTACTGCATGATTCGCGGCCTGAGGTCCCTAGAGCAGCTAAACTCAGAGAAAGCAGCGAGCGGGGCTGGCAGGGGCAGGGGCAGAGGAGTTGATGTCTGACGGGGAGGGAGTTTGTTTGAGAAGATGAAGAGTTCTGGAGATGCAGGGCTGCCCAACACTGAACCTACGCGATGCCATCACCTATACATGTGCACGTGGTTAAAATGGTAAATATTCTGTATATTTCACTACAACTGAAAGATGGAGAAAGAAATCTGAATGGCTACCTTTTCATGAACCTCATGAGTGGAGGCAACCCCGGGCCCCGCCTGGGCTGAGAGGTCTGAATCCATCCCAACCTACCCCCCACCCCTGCACTCTGTGGTGCTGGTCAGGTCATTATGACTCTGGGCATCTCTGCTCTCAGAGGGCAGGGCCTGGGACAGAACAGAAGCTCTGTCCCCATTGGGTGATGAGTAAGCTCCCAGGGCAAGCAGAGCACTCTGAAGGGGCCAGGGACACAGTGGCGGTTTCTTGCAACCAGGCCTCAGATTACCCATCTGTGTAGAGGGCCTGAAAGCACTGCCATGCCCCTTATGATCCTGCAGGCAAAGAGCTGGTGGCTGCACCGGGCTGAGTGCCGACTGAGCAGCGGTCAGGCTGTGCAGTCTGCGGGCAAGGTTGTCTGGGGCACTAGTGGTTTTGAGGAAAGTGGCCTGGCTGGTCTCAGGGACACTGCTCAGTTCAGTCAGTTCAGTCGCTCAGTCGTGTCTGACTCTGCAACCTTATTGGCTGCAGCACTCCAGGCTTCCCTGTCCATCCCGAAACCCCAGAGCTTACGCAAACTCATGTCCATTGAGTCGGTGATGCTATCCAATCATCTCATCCTCTGTTGTCCCCTTCTCCTCCCACCTTCAATCTTTCCCAACATCAGGGTCTTTTCAAATGAGTCAGTTCTTCACGTCAGGTGGCCAAAGTATTGGAGTTTCAGCTTCAGCATTGGTCCTTCCAGTGAACACCCAGGACTGATCTTGAGAATGGACTGGTTGGATCTCCTTGCAGTCCAAGGGACTCTCAAGAGTCTTCTCCAACACCACAGTTCAAAAGCATCAATTCTTCAGAGCTCAGCTTTCTTTATGGTCCAACTCTCACATCCATATGTGACTACTGGAAAAAACATAGCATTGACTAGATGGACCTTTGTTGGAAAAGTAATGTCTCTGCTTTTTAATGTGCTATCTAGGTTTGTCATAACTTTCCTTCTGAGGAGTAAGCGTCTTTTAATTTCATGGCCACAATCACCATCTGCAGTGATTTTGGAGCCCAGAAAAATAAAGTCAGCCACTGTTTCCACTGTTTCTCCATCTATTTCCCATGAAGTGATGGGACCAGATACCATGATCTTAGTTTTCTGAATTTTGAGCTTTAAGCCAACTTTTTCACTCTCCTCTTTCACTTTCATCAAGAGGCTCTTTAGTTCTTCTTTGCTTTCTGCCATATGTGTGTCATCTGCATATCTGAGGTTATTGATATTTCTCCCAGAAATCTTGATTCCAGCTTGTGCTTCATCCAGTCCAGCGTTTCCCATGATGTACTCCGCATATAAGTTAAATAAGGAGGGTGACAGTATACAGCCTTGACATACTCCTTTCCTGATTTAGAACCAGTCTGTTGTTCCATGTCCAGTTCTAACTGTTGCTTACAGATTTCTCAGGAGGCAGGTCAGAGGGTCTGGTATTCCCATCTTTTTAACAATTTTCCACAATTTGTTGTGACACCAGCTGACATTTTGCCTCCTTCCCAACTAGGACTCCCTTCCTTCTTTCTAACACACTTCTAAACTGTCCTGGGAGCTCGGATGTTGTTGCAGAAACCAGTACTCGAGAAACCAAGCCCCACATTCAGAGAGTTGGAGAACTCGGGTTTATTATGCCAGTGGGCCCAGAGGAGTTAACACTCCCAGGCTCTGAACCTTGGACAAAAAGGTTACAGAGTTTTGATACATGAACAGGAATGATTAAACGGGCTTTGAGGTTTGCAGAGGTTGAGCGATTGCAAAGAGCAGGACAGGATGAGTGAAATAATCTCCAGTTTCTAGCATTGTGAGTCCCCACTTTCTGAGACCTACGTGATCCAGACTTTGCAAGGAGCAAGCTGAGTTACAGAGCCAGAAGGACCAGGAGGTTAAGTAAAATTTTATCTTTTCCTCTTCATTCCCCTTCTTGATGGGTCTGTCACTCGTAGAAAGCATCATCTCATGTTTTGGAAGGACATTCAGAGTTCCCCATCGTTCAGAGGGCTATATTGAGCTGTTATCATTTGTAACATTATGGATTTAATTCAAGAAGTTATGAACTGGGAAATAGCACTGAGAATACAGGGGCCAAAGAGGAGCACTGCAAAGAACCGGTTAAAGGGAGAAGCCACGATGCCCAGCTCCAGAGTTCCAGTTATCCCAGGAATTTGCTAGTTCCTCTCTCCTTTTTATGATTCGTTCCCTTAGCTGTTGGGCCATGTCCCTGACTATTCCTGATTGGTTTACATAAAAGCAACATTTTTCATTTAAGAACAGACAGAGTCCTCCCTTTTCAGCTGTCAGTAGGTCTAGCCCTCTCCTATTCTGTAAAACCGCCTCAGCCAGGGAGTGCAGTTGGTCCTGTAAGGCCACGAAAGAACTGGCCGCTCTCTCAATGTCGTCTGTGAAGTCCTTGGATAGTGTATGGTAGAAGGTGGTTGATGAAGCAATTCCTCGTATTCCCATACCTCTCCCAGCCGTGATTCCCAGACCAACTAATAGGGGTATAAACTGGATGGCTCTTTTGGACCGTGTATGTGCTGCCACAGTGAGAGTCTGGTTGTTAGGGCCAATATTCATCTGGGGAGTGAGGAAAGCTAAGGCGCAGATCCCCATCCAACTGACAGGTAGACATAAGTAAGCATCTGGCCCACGAAGAAAAGGCTTGATGGGGCAGCACCATATTGTGTTTGTGGGAGGATGAGTGGGCCACTCACCTTTTAAAGTTTGATTGCATCGGTCCCTGGCTAAACGGCCTACAGGTTCAGTTCCTCCATCGTTCGTAAAGCATTCTGGAGCCTTTTGAGTTAACACAATTGCCCTTAAGACTGGCCCTTGTAAGGGTGGATCAGCAGCAGTCCTCGTGGGTGTTCAGTGGTGCTGGTGTGGCTGAGTGCCGTGGCGCGCCTAAGGGTGAGCAAAGTCAGCAGCAGCCCCCGGCCAGCTGGGGCTGGTGTCATCAACAAGGCGATGAGTTGTGTTGCATACCTGGTACAGACGGGGGTCTGGGGGAGTGAACTCTGTGATCTGGTCACGCTGCTGCAGGCAGAGCCTGATTTTTTAGGGCAAAGTTGGCCCGTGATTTCGTTTGTGTTATTGTCCCTGTCCAGTAGGTTCTTCCATTTGGCAGACAGACACCTGTTCTGGGTTGTAACATCTGCGTGGCATTTGGGGGTAGATGGAGGCACAGGGGCATGGTGACGATGCCATGGTGTTGGGATGCCACCCGAGATTTGGATCCTCTGGTGGAGGAAAGGCAGTGGCAGGGGGGGATGTGACTGGAAACATTTTTGGTGCCCAGGCCCCTGGACGTACAGCACATGGTTAGGAAGGCAGTGGATGATTGGCCTGTAGAATTGGCTATCTATACATTGTTCTAGCTATTGGTTAAGTAAGGGATTTTCCAAGGGTTTACTGTAATGTTGACAGGTGCATGATGGATAAGGAGTGGCACCATGTCACAGCAAGGGACAGCAAAGGGCTGCAAACTAGCCTGCACATAGCAGATAACTGAACAGCAGCAAAAGGTTTCCCCCATCTCTGGGTTGTCATGGCTAGAGCAACTGAGCCTATTGTGAAGGGAGGTCAGCTATACTGTGAGCAACTTAGCAGGGAGAATCGCTCATAAAAGACACCTAATAAGAAAGAGGCTTCCCACTCTGATGGGATAACAGACAGCTAAGCGCAGCTTCTGATCCAAATCCCAGTCCTGGGGTGTGACTGAAGCTAGTCCTGTAGCGAAGAGCCCAGCAATAATAGCAATCAGGGGTGGGGCCAGGGTTGACAATGAAAACCCATTGATATTTTCAGAGCTGGATCCTCAAGCTTCTGCCGTGCGTGGACCAGCCAGCTGCCGGAGTGTGGCTGGAGCAAGGCTGCAGAATCCTCATGTTTCTGCTCTGCGTGGGCTACTCAGCTTCCAGAGTGACTAGAGCAGGGCTCAGCGTCTTTCGTGGGTGAGGGCCGTTGGAACCAGACCTGGAGGAGATTTTTGGGGTCCTGAACTGCTTTCCAGCTGTCCTCATCACGGGAAGCCGCTGCCTTCTTGACTCTGGTGTGGTGGGTCCAAGGGATGACGCCTATAATTTTAACAGCAGTAGGGGTTGCCAGGACGACCGCGTGAAGGCCTGTCCAAACTGGCTAAAGTGGGTTTTCTTTTTCCTAATATTTAACCCATACTCATCTCCTGGCTGATAGAGATGAAGCCAGTTGCCCAAAGGAATGGATGTCCTTTCTAAGGTTTATCGGAAGATACGGTGGAAGACTTTTCGCAGGGCCTGGAGGTGTCAGGACATCTTCAGGTCAGCTAGTTGTTGGTGGTCTGTCTTGAACTTTCCTATCTCGGGGGTGGTCTCTCGTATAAGATCTCAAAGGGAGAAGAGCCTGAGGACCTCGGCGTGCATTTACGGAGGGAGGTGAGAGTGCACAGAATGATAAGGCAGCTTGTCCCAGCCCTGTCTGGGTGTTGCCCGGGGGGTATTCTTGTACTACTGTAAGCGGGAATTTCTAATCATGTACTTTCACAATCTTGAGAAATTTCATAGAAATAGCACCTGGAAATACAGCATATATCAAAAAACTGTGTTGATGATTTATCCACAATGATGAAAACCATTTTTCATGTTTTTCTTAGAATAACTGCCTTGTTACAGACCCCAAGGCCAGACCCAGAAGGGAGTATGACTGAGATCTGAAAGTGTGGACCTTGAAACACCGGGTCGGCGTCAGGTATGAACGCTGCCCATGCACTTGCTGATTGTTCCCGAGACTTTCCCAGGAGGGAACGGCCTGGGGGAAAAACCAGGGGATCTGGACTGTGTCCGTGTAGTGTCTTGGGAAAGATAGATCAAAGAGAGTTTTGTAGCCTGCAGTCAGGTATAAAAGCTGGACGCAGAGTGGACTCTGCACCTCAGTCCAATAGACGCTGGAGGTCCCCTGACCCGTTGCACCAGATTTCATGTTCTCTTTTCATTCTCGTCACTCGCTCCTGGACCTTTAGGTCAACAATTGCCTGGAGCCCAACACTGGGCTGGAGCAAAGACCGCTACAAGTGAAAATGAAAATGCAGCATCGCAGAACCTGGGAAGATTGAGAGGCCTCTGAAAATTCCCAGTAGTAAGTCCTCAGGCACTTAACCAGGGTTAAAATGGGAAATGTTGAGAGTGCAGAACACTATTGCCCATATATTTGTTTATTAAGACAGCTCTTGAAAGCGGGAGGGGCTTCTATTAGTGAAGGGCAATTATTAGAATTGTTACAAAGGGAAGTTGTTCAGTCGTGTCCGACTCTTTGTGACCCCATGGACTGTAGCCTACTAGGCTCCTCAGTCCATGGAATTTTTCAGGCAAGAGTACTGGAATGGGTTGCCATTTCCTTCTCCAAGAATTGTTACAAGCAGTGGATAAATATTGCTGCTGGTTCCCGTCAATAGGGACCTTAGATTTAAAAGTCTGAGGAAAAGTTGGAGCCGAGTTAAAGAAAGAACATACAAAAGGAACTCCACTCCGTTTCTGTTTGGAGTACATGGGCATTAATTCAGTCAGTACTGGAACCTTTGCAGACTTCTGATTCTTTTGATTAAAGCGATGATGACTCTTTTGAAAAAACCTCAAAATCAATATAGCGAGGCCAGTCACCAAATTATGTTCAATTAAGGTTATATACCAAGATTGGGACTGGGTAAAAATCAAAAGGGAAGAATTTATCCTTTGTTCAAGATTTCAAACCGCCTCCTTTTTCACCAGTGGCCACTGCTCTATTAATCTTCCTCCACCCACCTATACTTATTAATTAGAAAACTGATCAACCTGTGTGGATAGAGCAGGGCCTCTAAAATAAGAAAAATTGGAGGCTTTACATAAATTACTTAATGAACAGCTTAGCAAGGGACATGTTATTGAGTCCTTTAGAGCTTGGAATTCTCCAATGTTTATTACACAAAAGAAATCTGGTAAATGGAAAATGCTTACTGATTTGAGAGCTGTTAATGCTGTTATTGTTGCTTTAATGGGTGCTTTATAACTTGATCTACCTAATCCTTATGTGATTCCAAGAAACTGGCATTTGTTTGTTATTGATCGCAAAGGGTTTTTTTTTGTTTTTTTTTTTTTACTATTCCTTAATACCCTGATGATCAGCCTAGATTTGACTTTTCAGTTCTTTCCACTAATTTAAAGGAGCCACATAAAAGACTTCAGTGGACTGTATTACCTCAAGATATGCTAACAGTCCCACTATTTGTCAAAATTTTGTAGCCAAGGCTTTACACTCAGTGTGACAATTCCCTCATACGTATATTGTTTATTTTTGTTCACCGATCTACAAAGTGCTAATATACAAGACAGTCCATGGTTGCTTAAAAAAAAGTAAGATGTGTGTTTTTAATAAAAAAATATAAGGAATGGAATTACATTTTATTAAGGAAAAAGGAAGTACTTCTGAACTTACAAGTGGCTGTTCTCTAAATGGACAAACAGAGTGTTGAATACAGAAGTGTAAAAAAGGTTTGTGACAACTGGAAGAGAGTTTTGTGCATGATACAAGTTTCTTAAGACATTAAACTGCCCGTGAAATCTTTCATTGTTACTTTGACTAAGGGAATAACTATTGTTTCACAATGAATATAAGTTAGTACCAATCGGGAATTTGGTTTTCTCTTCCTGTTTAAAAGAAAACAAAGTCTTCATGGAATATGGCTTTTGATAACAGACTATGTAAATTTCTTTGTCTTTATGTGATTCATACTTGCTTTGAAAATCTTTTGTTACTTTGATAAAATGAATGAGATTTATTTCACAATGATCTATGGAAACTATGGCACACATAGACAAAGCTCATTCTGCTTCTACAAAATTAACCCCTCATCAGAAAATTTAAAATGAATAAAAAATGGCTATAAACCAAACAGTCAGGGCTATGGGAAGGCCAAGACGGCCGCTTGGCTTTTCCCGGCTCCTGACAAACCTCACATTTATTTGATAGGATAAAGCCTTTCCTGGCGGTTCAGTTCAGTTCAGTTCAGTTGCTCACTCGTGTCCGACTCTTTGCGACCCCATGAATCACAGCACGCCGGGCCTCCCTGTTCATCACCATCTCTCAGAGTTCACTCAGACTCACGTCCATCGAGTCCGTGATGCCATCCAGCCATCTCATCCTCTGTCGTCCCCTTCTCCTCCTGCCCCCAATTCCTCCTAGCATCAGAGTCTTTTCCAATGAGTCAACTCTTCTCATGAGATGGCCAAAGTACTGGAGTTTCAGCTTTAGCATCATTCCTTCCAAAGAAATCCCAGGGTTGATCTCCTTTAGAATGGACTGGTTGGATCTCCTTGCAGTCCAAGGGACTCTCAAGAGTCTTCTCCAACACCACAGTTCAAAAGCATCAATTAGGGTTAACATTTCACAATGAAAAAAAAAAATGGTTAAAATATATTTTCTGCGATCTCCGTTGATTGGGACACCCACTTTGCTAGACAGGTTGTACAGACATTGACAAAAAACTTCACAAACTTCTTGGAGACTATCCTCGGCCATCAGGCAAGGACCACAGAACAAAGGGATTGGTTATGTGGGATTGAACAGACTGCTAAATATGACTATAATTTTCATGACTTTTGTCTGACATATTACTGGCTTCTAATCTTTGTTTTCAAATATAAAAAAGCTCTTCTCCTCAAGTCACTGATAGTTTAAAACAATTTAGTGATTTATACCTGTGG
This sequence comes from Madoqua kirkii, assembly GCA_006408675.1. NCBI lineage: Eukaryota > Metazoa > Chordata > Mammalia > Artiodactyla > Bovidae > Madoqua > Madoqua kirkii. The sequence continues at coordinate 4,733 of SJYC01149373.1, read as the reverse complement.
ATAAAATTAAAACATTTTTCTGTTCTCTCTGCCTTGTCCCTCCAGAAATTAGAAACATCTGGGTTCTGAACAGCCTCATCAAGGTTAAAAAAAAAAAAAAAAGACTGTCTCCAGACAATTACAAAAATCTCAAGAGTATACTGGGGAGCTCGAAAAGAAATATCCACCCAACTGATGTCAGGCCTATGACTTCTAATGTTTCACTGTATCTTAAGTTCTAGTTTTGTTGATCAAGATCTGTATTTACTAAGACTCACTTCTTAGATAATTCCTTACGGTTACGTTACATTGCTAAGAGGCTTCATTAAGTTAAATTAAAAAGGTCCTTCATTAAAAAGGACACTCTGTTTCTAAAACTTATCTCAGTAACCAGTCTTTAAATAAAGATCAGATGCTCCAGAATCTACAACCAGGAAATTAACAAGCTACAGTCATTTAACAAACTAAGTCACATGACTTAGAAATGTCACTGGGCTCTACCTAATAAAAGTTCTTGACTTAAATTCTTACTTATGATTTTACTATTACTGCTAACTACATTGTTTTCTACATTGCCTGTTTCAAGAAATGTTGTCCCTTACATTATCGAATGTGTGACTGAGCCACTGATATAAGGATGGTATACAGTTTCATATAAAATCTATAGTTATAATGGATGAACTCATATATCTTCTCTTGGTAAACTCTCTTATGTACGTATGACTATTGATACATTCTCTCAATTTATATGAGCCACTGTTCACTCCAGTGAGACTACAAAACATATACAAAGACATTTATAAGCTTGTTTGCTGTTATAAAACTACCAAAAACTATAAAAATTGATAATGGCCCCACTTACACCAGTTGAACATTCCAACAGTTTCTTAAAATTTGATCTATAAAACATTCCACTGACATTCCCTTTAAGCCACAAAGACAGGCCACAATGGAGAAGGCTAATCAATCGCTTAAACATGGAATACAAAAACAAAAAGGGAGAAATGCGATAGGACAATAAACAGTATTGAATAAAGCTTTATCTACTCTCGGTTTTTTAATATTTCAACACAAACTATGGAAACTACAGCAGAGTGACATTTTCAGGCCACATCCACAAATGCAACTAACCTGTGATTTGGTGGCAAAATCTACTAACAAATGCTTGGTCACCGGGAAAGTTAATTACATGGGAAAGAGGGTTTGTTTGGAGAAGGTCCAGAACCTGTGTGGAGTCCAGCTCGTAGAGTGAAAGAGCAGAAACCACCAGCGGCTCCAGCCCACCTCATCGTGGTCACGTTTGTCCTGGTAACCATCGCAGGGGTGCACCCCTGGTTTCGGCGGAAGCAAAGAGTTATACTTACTGGGCATATATACCTAACCCCCCATTACTAAAACCCATTGATTGGGAGGATTCTATGATCCCCGTTTATGTTAATGTCTCTTCCTGGATACCAGGACCTGAAGATACATGCCTTCCTCTTGTTTAAAAATAGGAAGGGACTCCCTTCAGTGTTATTTATGGGTGTGAATCCTGGCCAATTTGTGTATAACCAGCTACAGGATGTCTTAAATTATCTATGCAAGCCTGGCTGTCCACTGATTCTTTAAATCATAACTATACTAAGGTTCAACTACATCTTCTGTCTGGTCTGAGCTTTGCTTATGACGGCTCAGAACCCAATAATGACACCAAATCAGACAGACCTTTATGTGAGCATCGCAAGCTGTGGACTGGAAAACAAGATTGTATTCAGTGAATAATTGCTGTGGAACTGAGGGAGTAATTCTGACTAACGGTTCCTATGGAATTGTATAGGACGGGCCCCCAAGGAGTATGTAGTCTCTAATTGCTCTCAGCAAAATCAGTCCTGCAATCCACACAAAAGGCTGTGTTGGCAGGTCCATAAAGTCTTTGACCATACTAATACCACCACTCATTCAGACCATCCAACTATATGGCATGGTAGTGGCGTGTCAACCCCCTTCCCACAGCTGGATCAAGGAAGAGGGCAAGGAGAGATTTGGAAATTGGCTTTAAGTCTTAGAAAATTCCAAATTTGGGATGGACATTATTCTGACAAAACTAATCAGTCATTGACATTTAATACCGGTACAAATGGGACATTTTATATGCAGGCTTGTGTGAGAGTCCTACGTGCTCTTAAAAGGAACAATTTCTATTAATGAAGGTGTATAAGAACTTTCTTGCTAGGGTTACAAATTATATACTCGCTTAAATTCTTCACTTTATAATCCTAATCACTCATTTGTTACATTAAGAAGGAGATTGGGAATATGGCTTCTAATAAATCAAACCAGACCTTGGGAAGGCTCCCCTGAAATACATGCTCTTTTAAAGGTTATAAAGAAAGTACTACAACGTTCCAAAAGGTTTATTGGACTCCTCATAGGAGCTATTGTGGGAATTATTGCTATAGCCACGACCACAGCAGTAGCTGGGTTGGCTCCGCGTCAAACTATACAGACGACTACGTTTGTACACTTGTGGCACCAAAATGCAAGTTCTACCTGGGGAAGTCAAACCGACATAGACCGAGAAATTAATGAACGAGTGACTGATTTAGAAAATGCAGTTCTCCTACTAGGGGAGGAAATACAAAATTTAAAATTACAAATTCATCTTAAATGTGATTGGAATATTTCTTCATTTGTATACACCTCAAAGTGCATATACTTGAGATAAATTATCTAAACGTTTGAGAGGACACGTTTGTGATAATCTATCCTTAGATATTTCCCAATTACAGGCTACTATTTCTAATATAGAGATGTCCACTTACAATTACTTCCAGAAACTGATTTATTTAAAGAAATATAGGAAAGCTTACATAAACTTAACCCCATGATGTGGATTAAAGCTTTAGGAGGAGGATTGCTTGGCACTATAATATCAAAATGTATATTTTTAACTGTTTAGATATATGAGAGAAACGATCCGAGAACTGATAAAGAAGTTGCTTGGACAGCGTATCTACTCCTGCAAAAACAAAAAGGGGGAGATGTAGTGGGAATTTCTCATAATATACTTTCACAGCTTTGAGAAATTTCATAGAAATAGCACCTGGAAACACATCATATAGCAAGAAGCTGTGTTGATGATTTATCAACAATGATGAAAACCTTTTTCGTGTTTTTCTTAGAATAATTGCCTTGTTACAGACCGCAAGGCCAGGCCCAGAAGGGAGTATGATTGGGGTCATGAAAGCGTGGACCTTGGAACACCGAGTCGGCGTCAGGCACGAACGCTGTCTACACACTTGCTGATTGTTCCCGACACTTTCCCAGAAGGGAACGGCTTGGGGAAAAACAAGATCTGGACTATGTCAGCGCAGTGTCTTGGGAAAGAGAGTTTTGTAGTCTGCAGTGAAGCTGCCAGTCCCCTGACCCACTGCATAGACTTCGTGTTCTGTTTTCATTCTCTTCTCTCACTCCTGGACCTTTAGGGCAACGTACTACTACTCGGAGAAATAAACTTAACAAGAAAATTAAAGATATATGGCTCAAAGATTCATAGAAGTAGGAAAGCTGCTGTGGGGCTAACCAGGAGAACCAGGCCCAGACATGGGTTCGTGACATTAGTGTTTCTCTAGATATGAGAAGATGGAAGAATTTGGACTCACGAAAATCTTTACCTGAAAACATCTGACTATCTGAAGGCTTGTTTTTCTGGGTTTTTCCCAGAACACAGAGTGCCTTATTTTTTGTCTCCACCCTGGACTCCTTTCATTCTTGCCTGGAGAATCCCAGGGACAGGGGAGCCTGGTGGGCTGCCGTCTATGGGGTCGCACAGCGTTGGACCCGACTCAAGCGACTTAGCAGCAGCAGTGAACTCCTTTCAAGGGGGTGTTGAAGGTCAGCATCTTGCAGTGGTCATGATTTAGTCTTTGCAGAGGCAGTTGGTAAGGGCCAACATCCAGTCCGCAGGGCCCCTTCATAGCCACATATTTGACCATGTTTTGGGGGCATTTCATGGTCATTGTGTCCTATGGTGCTGGAAAGGCTCATTCCCAGGTCTAACAAAGATTCCTTTGACAGGCCACTCAATGTGTTGTCACTAGACCAGGCCTTGTAAGTAGCAAAGGTCTCTGGATATCTGTGTTACTAGCCTCTTGGTCCAGGACAGGAAAGTATTTCATCTTGTTGCTTCTTCCCACATCTGAGTTGCATTATTACAATTATTGATCTCATATGGAACTGCATATCAGCATTTTATCACAGGCTCAGTTACACGTTTGGTAACATAAGAAATAATCTTCTGAAACAAGCTACATAGAAAATAATACAGCTAGCAGTTATTAGTAAGGTCATAAGCAGAAATTTAAGTCAAGAACTTTCACTGGTATAGCCCGGTATAACCCAGGTCATCTGACTCAGTTAAATGATTATTATAGCCAAGTGTTAATCTCCTGGTTGTACATCATGAAGCATCTGATCTTTATCCAAAGATTGGTTACTGAGATAAGCTTTAGAAACAATCTTAGAGTGTCCTTTTTAAAAGCGTAATTAGAACTTTTAGCAATATAACATAACAAGGAACTAGCTCAGAAGTGAGTCTTAGTAAGCAGACATTAATTAACAAAACTAGAACTTAATATTCAGTGAAAGATAATTTTTTTTTTTTTTGAGAACTCATCATGAGGGCATAAACACTGTAGCCAGGGAAGGCTTTCAGTTCAGCTGCTCAGTCGTGTCTGACTCTCTGCGACCCCATGGACTGCAGCACGCCAGGC
>SJYC01149372.1:0-22060 GCA_006408675.1 Madoqua kirkii | reverse complement strand
TCACTGGGAGCCCAACTTTCCCTGCGTCCCCGCTGTCTGATCACTCCTGACTTTTGTTGCTTGCTTGATTTCAAGGCACAGCCTTCTTAGAATTGGCTTAAAAAAAAAAAAAAAAAAGAAGAAGGATGCCCTAGAGGCAGTGTTGGCCCAGAGGAATCTGAGAGGCCTCTGAGATCCAGGGAATCGACCGTCAGGTGCTGGAGAAATGTCGCTGTCCTGACCTTCTGAAACTTTCCCGTTTGCGATTAGACATTTTCAGCTTCATTCTGTCTTGCCGGGCCCTCCACACCGTTCACCTGGATGTTCCCCAGCACGGGACAGCGCTGGGCCCCCAGAGTGCGCACAGAACACTTGTGCAATGAGCCCCAGTGAGTCTGGGCCCGGCTTCCATACTCCGCCCCTCCCCAGGGAGCACAGGACGCTGCGCCGAGGGGGCCGCGGAGGAGGCAGGGAGAGAGGGGGCTTGTGTGACAGGAGACCCTCCCTTCCCCTCGCAGGGCTGCTGGAGAAGACAAGGGAGGGGTGCAGGACGGGGGCAGGGGCAGGACTGGGAGGAAGGGGGCAGAGAGGAAGGGAGGGACCACCTCCCCCAGGCCTGGCTCTGCCCGGCCGCCCGGCCATCGGAGGGCAGGACTGCGCGGACCCGGCGCTCCAGGGCCGGGGGGCGGGTGACGGGGAGGGGGCGGCCGGCCTCGGCTCCCGCGCCTTCCGGGGCGCGCCGCATCCTCTGCGCAGGCCGGGAGGCTGAGGCTGGGCTCTGCCTGTGTTCCAGCGCTCCCCACGCCAGGCCTGGGGTGGTCGGGGGTCTGCCGGACCTGGTTCCCGGCCCCGGCACCAAGCCGAACCCAGACCTGAGCCTCTGACGTCAGCCCCGTGCCCCAGATAACTTCCTCCCGGAGCCGCTTCCGCGGCGGCCGCACGTCCCGACCCGGCCTGCCACGCCCAGGGCAGGGACACGGTACGGTCAACCGGCCCTGCCTTCCCAGAACCAGCTTCCGCCCCGCCCACCCGGCCCTCGGTTCCGGGAAGCCCCCGAACTGCCCCCATCCTCCGGCTAGGGTAGGAGAGCGCCGCTCGCAGGCGGTCGTGGCCTCCTTGGGAGTCCTGGAACTGCTGGGACCCAGTCCCTGGACGGAGGGCCGGCCAGGGCGCTGAAGTCGGTTGGGGACCCTCCCACCCTGGACTCCTTCCCTGCTCCACTTTGTTCCATAAGCACAGGGGACCTGGACTTTTTTGTGCCCATCATGCCTGTCTCTTATACACATCTAGATGTGTATAAGAGACAGCCCCCCAACTGCCCCCATCCTCCGGCTAGGGTAGGAGAGCGCCGCTCGCAGGCGGTCGTGGCCTCCTTGGGAGTCCTGGAACTGCTGGGACCCAGTCCCTGGACGGAGGGCCGGCCAGGGCGCTGAAGTCGGTTGGGGACCCCCCCACCCTGGACTCCTTCCCTGCTCCACTTTGTTCCATAAGCACAGGGGACCTGGACTTTTTTGTGCCCATCACCCCAAAAGTGTAAAACCCAGTCCTGGACTGTTTCATTCACTGATGCGGGGTACACTCTGTGTGTGTATGTGTGTGTGTGTGTGTGTGTGTGTGTGTGTGTGTGTAAGCGTGCTCCTGGGCTGTCATACCCGACTCTTTGTGACCCTATGGACTGTGTGTGTATGTGTGTGTGCGCATGTGCGCACATGCTCGTGAGCTCAGTCATGCCCAACTCTTTGTGACCCTATGGACCATAGCCCGCCAGGCTCCTCTGTCCATGGAATTTTCCAGGCAAGAATACGGGAGCGGGTTGCCATTTCCTTCTCCAGGGATCTTCCTTCAGGAATCAAATCGGCAGCTCTGTGTCTCCTGCTTTCAGAGATAGGTTCTTTACCACTAGTGTCACCTGGGAAGTAGATAATCAATACGAATGATCAAACAAATGAAATGAATGAATGAATGAAACAGGGAGGCTCTCATGGGTGGACTGCAGTCAGTTTATGGGGCCTGTGTCAGTTGGGGGGTGTGGTCAGCCATGGTAGGGGTTAGAACTCCAGGCCACAAGCCTCCTAAATGGGCCCTATGCACCCTGGCCTCAAACCCTTGGGTGAGGGGTCTGGCCCCTTGGGGTTCAGGGCCAGGTCATGGAGGAACCAGAGTTCTGCGGTGCCTCCTTCCTGTCGAGAGGAACTGGGCTGGCCAGGCTGACAGGTCCAGCAGCATAGCCGAGCTGACACTCATCTGCAGCATATAACCCACTTCATGGAGCCCCGAACGTCGTGCTCGAGCACTCGGACTCCTGCCACTGCTGTCCCCTGCCCGGCGGGCACTCCAGCCAGGCCGAGACCATGAGGCAGGTGCCAGCTGTGGCCCTGCTCCTGCTGTTGCTGCGGTCCGGTGAGTCCTACAGATCGCAGGAGAGTCCTACAGGTCCTACAGGTCTGTCCTGTCGGCAGCTGTAGCCTAGTCCCCACTCTCTGGCCAGGCTGAGGGCTGCAGCACTGGCCTCCTCGCAGGAGGAAGGTTCCAGACATCCCACCTGGGGAAGTGAAGTGGGGAAGGCAGCGTGGGTGCAGGCCTGCGAGCGCCCTGAGGTGGTGACCGGGCAGGATCCACCCCCACCCGCACCCCCACCCCCGTTCCCGCTGCCTCGGGCGAGCAGGGCCAAGTTCTGGGCTGGCACTCTGCTTCCTCTCATCTTGGTCTCTCCAAGGCACAAACACAGGGCTGCCTGGGTGCAGGATCTGAACTCAAGACTGCTGGCCTCTAGCCCAGGGCCAGCGTCCATGGGGCCAGGAAGGGTGGCCAAGCACAGCCTGAGCCAGTGAGCCATGGAAGGCTGGGGGCGCTCAGCAGGGCACGAGGCAGGGGTGCAGGCAGGAGGGGGTGGAAGGCGGCTCCTGCACCCTGGCCTCTCTCCCAGGCCCCAGTGAGGGTGAGCAGGTGTCAGCCAGGGGCCCCACCTGCCAGGCCCCTCCCAGCCGGGCAGGCTGCTCTCTGCTGGAGAAACTCTCCTGCATTCCTGGGCCCGCCGGCCTGCCTAGCCACCTCCTCACTTCCGTGTCCTCAAGTCACCTCGCAGGGCCCGGCTGTCAGCCTGGGCTGCAGCCCTGGCCGGGCTCCAGGCTTCCCACTGGGGAGGAGGCACCTCGGTGGGGAGGCCCCAGACTCCTTGGGCTTTACAGGGGCCCCCAGGCCTCGCTGCCCTGCCTTCCTCCCCTGGCACCAGGATAACAGCGTTCTTTGAGGGAGCTCTTTGCCAGGGTACGTAACCCTGTGATTGCTCCTGGTGGGTGGAGTAATCGAGGTCATTGCCAAAGTGCAAACAGCGGCCTGCACTTGGCTTTCCAACAGCTGACACCAGAGGCCCAAACTCCTTCAGCACCATCCTGGCCTCTCATCTCTGGCTGTTCTCTCCTAAAGCCTTGGGTCTCTCCTGCCTCCACAAGCAAACAGACACAGGAGCAGAAGGGCCCTGGAACCAGAGGAGGGGCCTGACACCCTGCTGGCTTACCCAGCCCTAACAGGATGCCCACCCTGCCCAGCCTGGGTCTCCACATGGCTCTTCCCCAGGCAGTCCTGCTCCCACTGTCCCACTTATATATTCTCTGGGCTCAGGCTCTCAGGATGTGGGCCCTGCTTCCACAGAGATCCTGAGCTCATGGGGGAGATGAGATGACAATTCCACCCCCAGGGCTAGGTGGGCAGAGCTCTGTGGGGCCAAGTGGGAAGACAGAAAGCTCAGGAAAGGGAGCCAGGCTGCCCAGACAGTATAATTAAGGAGGGCTGCCTGGAGGAGGGGGAGGAATTTCAGTTAGGTTTAGCACTCTGGATTAGGATCTGGATTAGCACCCTCTAGAATCTGGATTTAGACCCAGGAGGAAAGGGGTGCTGTGGACAAACATACACAGGCAGGAAAAGTGAGGTCAAAGTCACTTAGTCATGTCTGATTCTTTGTGACCCCAGGGCCTATAGACCGCAAGGCTCCTCTGTCCGTGGAATTCTCCAGGAAAGAATACTGGAGTGGATAGCCATTCCCTTCTCCAGGGGATCTTCCCAAGTCAGTGCTCGAACCTGGTGCTCCTTCATCACAGATGGATTCTTTACCATCTGAGCCACCAGGGAAGCCTCAGAGGCCGGGGGCTCCGTCCAAACAAGAAGCCAAGGTGAATCAGGCTGGGATGCAGAAGCCTGCAGAGCCTCAGCGGGAGGGTGTGAGTGCCCTTGATCCCAGGCGTGGACAGTGGATCCACATACTCGTACAGGAGTGGGGATGGCTGTGGGGAGAACCTGGGCAAGGCTCTGGGAAAGTCCCACAGGGAGGGAAAAAGCTGGCCAGGGCGTTTCAGCTTCATGCAAGAAGCAAGAGCACAGGGTCTGGGGTTATCAATCTGACTAAATCAGATTATACTAAGACAAGGGGCTGGAGGGAATGCCCGCCTGGGGCACGTGTGCATTTTTAAAGGGCCCCTTGTTGACACAGTCAGTGTCTGGGCAGACGTCCTGTCCCGCTGGCCTGGGCTGACTGCCCTCACCCCCATGCGTCTGTTGGCGCCTCTACCTGGAAAAGTGGCCGGTCCTGCCTGTGCCTGCCTGCTCCTCTTGGCCCATGCTCAGCACCCTCTGCAACTGCTTCACTGTCCGTCCCCAAGCACTGAGGAGTGTGCCCCTCAGCTGGAAGAATAGGGTCCTGTCAAAACCCCCAGGGTCATAGAGGGGTGTGGCTCAGCCCAGCCATTTCCTGCCCGGCCCCAGGGGCCCCTCAGCTGCCTGGGACTGGTTACTGAGAGGGCCTGGGGTGTTGGGGGAGTGTGAAGTGGGGAGAGGCTGTCCTGACCCCCCAAGCTCTGATCAGATCCGCCCCAGTGACCAGATCCACAAGCAGGGCTCTCGTTACCGGGCGGGTTACCTGGAGCTGCGCTGGCGCTGGCTGAGACTGTCGGCCTGGCTGGAGTCTCTGAGCTGGGGTGGAAGGGCCTGTCGAGGCCAAGAAGCGGGCCCTGTGCCTTGCCAAAGACAGGGACAGTGGTCCCAGGGAGAGGGATCCACTTCTAAAGAGTGCCCCCCGCCCTACCCCCACCCCCGCTGTCCCTGACACAGGCAGGGGTCCTGGGGCCGCCTGTGAGCTTGCTGGAATGCCTGAGAGAGGGGCTGGTGCCTGGGACTCTGGGATCTTGGGAGGACTGACCCACAACCACCGGCTGGCCTTTCTACTCCCCTGAGATGAGCAAGACCCAAGCGGCTGGGCAGGCGGTTGGATGTGGAGCCTCACTCACTTTGGCCCCTTATCCCAGCCAGCCCTAGGCTGGAGGGGGAGGGGTTGGGGGGAGGCCCCACAGCCCCGGGGCTGAAGGCCAGATCCTCTGCAGAGCTTCCAGACGAGGGATATGGAGGGAAAGCCCTAGTGGGGTCTGGAAGGAGCCCTCTTGCCCCAAATGGGAGGGTCAAGCCCTGACAGGGTCCCCTCCCTGGCCTCTCTGATTGGTCCTCGTGTGGCAGGGCGCCTGTCTGCCCTTGCAGGTGAGCCCTGGCCCACAGCCTGGCCTGTGCACGTCGTGGGGGCAGGACCTGTGGCTGAAGGCTGCTAGCCTCTCCTGCCAGGTCCCTGGTGGACGGTCATGTGGAGCCTGCAGGAAGCTGGGTGTGCAGCAGAGGACCGGCTAAGGACCCACAGAGGACCTTAGAGGTCCAAGCAGAGGACCGCAGCTTGGGCAAAGTTGGCTGATCACCTCTTTTTCTCATTTTCAGGGACTCGGGGGGGCGAGGCACTAAACGGTAAGGATTCAAGGCCTTCGGGTAGGGGGACAGGAGTGGGCTTGGCTGAGATCTCCGAGACTGGCCAGGACCCCCCTCCCCAGTGAGACCCATAATGAATGGGCCTGGGACGGGAATCCCACAGTGCGGAAAACTGGGGAGCCCAGACAGGAGTTTGTGGGGGGAAGGGGAAGGTCTGGGAGCCCATTTGTCAGGCCGTGCCTGCTCCTCTTGGCCCATGCTCAGCACCCTCTGCAACTGCTTCACTGTCCGTCCCCAAGCACTGAGGAGTGTGCCCCTCAGCTGGAAGAATAGGGTCCTGTCAAAACCCCCAGGGTCATAGAGGGGTGTGGCTCAGCCCAGCCATTTCCTGCCCGGCCCCAGGGGCCCCTCAGCTGCCTGGGACTGGTTACTGAGAGGGCCTGGGGTGTTGGGGGAGTGTGAAGTGGGGAGAGGCTGTCCTGACCCCCCAAGCTCTGATCAGATCCGCCCCAGTGACCAGATCCACAAGCAGGGCTCTCGTTACCGGGCGGGTTACCTGGAGCTGCGCTGGCGCTGGCTGAGACTGTCGGCCTGGCTGGAGTCTCTGAGCTGGGGTGGAAGGGCCTGTCGAGGCCAAGAAGCGGGCCCTGTGCCTTGTCCAAAGACAGGGACAGTGGTCCCAGGGAGAGGGATCCACTTCTAAAGAGTGCCCCCCGCCCTACCCCCACCCCCGCTGTCCCTGACACAGGCAGGGGTCCTGGGGCCGCCTGTGAGCTTGCTGGAATGCCTGAGAGAGTGGCTGGTGCCTGGGACTCTGGGATCTTGGGAGGACTGACCCACAACCACCGGCTGGCCTTTCTACTCCCCTGAGATGAGCAAGACCCAAGCGGCTGGGCAGGCGGTTGGATGTGGAGCCTCACTCACTTTGGCCCCTTATCCCAGCCAGCCCTAGGCTGGAGGGGGAGGGGTTGGGGGGAGGCCCCACAGCCCCGGGGCTGAAGGCCAGATCCTCTGCAGAGCTTCCAGACGAGGGATATGGAGGGAAAGCCCTAGTGGGGTCTGGAAGGAGCCCTCTTGCCCCAAATGGGAGGGTCAAGCCCTGACAGGGTCCCCTCCCTGGCCTCTCTGATTGGTCCTCGTGTGGCAGGGCGCCTGTCTGCCCTTGCAGGTGAGCCCTGGCCCACAGCCTGGCCTGTGCACGTCGTGGGGGCAGGACCTGTGGCTGAAGGCTGCTAGCCTCTCCTGCCAGGTCCCTGGTGGACGGTCATGTGGAGCCTGCAGGAAGCTGGGTGTGCAGCAGAGGACCGGCTAAGGACCCACAGAGGACCTTAGAGGTCCAAGCAGAGGACCGCAGCTTGGGCAAAGTTGGCTGATCACCTCTTTTTCTCATTTTCAGGGACTCGGGGGGGCGAGGCACTAAACGGTAAGGATTCAAGGCCTTCGGGTAGGGGGACAGGAGTGGGCTTGGCTGAGATCTCCGAGACTGGCCAGGACCCCCCTCCCCAGTGAGACCCATAATGAATGGGCCTGGGACGGGAATCCCACAGTGCGGAAAACTGGGGAGCCCAGACAGGAGTTTGTGGGGGGAAGGGGAAGGTCTGGGAGCCCATTTGTCAGGCCGGAAAGTGAAGTCACTCAGTCGTGTCTGACTCTTTGCAACCCCATGGACTGTAGCCTACCATGTTCTTCTGTCCATGGGATTTTCCAGGCAAGAGTACTGGAGTGGGCTGCTATTTCCTTCTCCAGAGGATCTTCCCGACCCAGGGATTGAACCTGGGTCTCCCACATTGTAGGCAGACACTTTACCGTCTGGCCGGGGAGTGGGGTAAGCCCTTTACCCGTGTTATCTCACCCCCACCGCCCAGAACGTCCGGTGTCACGGGTGAGGGGCAAGGGGCCCACAGCCTGCGTCAGAGACTGACTGATGCCCAGGCTTCTGATTTAGGCCTAAGGTCCCGGAGCGGGTAAGGGGCAGGAAAACTGGGAAGTGAACAAGATAGGAAAGCTTGAGTGTGGGTTTTGGGGTGGGAATCAGCTGAGGGGATGGGCCTCCAGGGAGCGCCCCCCAGCCCCGCCCCGGCTCTGTTTCCCCAGCCTGCGGGCGCCCGCGGATGCTGAACCGGATGGTGGGCGGGCAGAACGCCTTGGAGGGCGAGTGGCCTTGGCAGGTCAGCATTCAGCGAAACGGAAGCCACTTCTGCGGGGGCAGCCTCATCACGGACCGGTGGGTCCTCACCGCCGCGCACTGCTTCTCCAAGTGAGTCGGCTGCGACCCGCACTCCGCTCCCTGCCCTCCGCTGGTGGGCCGGGGGCACAGATCGTTCGACGGAACCGCCCCCTCTCCGCGCGCCTCCCGCAAACGCCGGGCTTCAGCACCGCGGACAGCGCCGGCCCGCGGACAGCGGCCGTGCGGGGCGCCCAGGCTGAGCCCCCACGGCCCGAGAGAGGCTGCATCTGCGTCATCTGAGCTTCTCTGCCAGGGCTCCCTTTGGGTCCAGCCTCGGGGCCAGCTTCCAGCAGCAGCCCCTGCTTCCGGGCTCTTGCTGCCCCCAGCCCAGCTGGGCGTGGTCCATTTCCCCCCACCGCCGGGGCTCACAGTGAGATGCTTCCGCCAGACGGGCCGCCCTTGCTGCTGCTGGCCGCAGGGTCCTCCCGTTGCGTGCCTCTCTTCCTCCCACACCTCAAATCCAGACATTCCCTTTCTGGCTGGGGCTCTGGGACGAAGCAGAACGGCCATTCCTCCTCCTCACGCTAAGGTCACCTACGCTGGCCCTACCGAAGGGCCAGGCCACCCAAACCCTGCCTCCACACCATGGCCTGCCTGGTCCCGGGCCTTCAGGGCTGCCCAGGCATCTCAGCTCTCGCCATGCCACAGCTCTTGCAATTCTAAAACCTCACATCTCGAGTTCAGAAATCCAGGCTCAGAGGGAGCAAGTCACTTGCCTCAGGCTGGGCCCTGATGGGTGATCATCTCCTCTGACCCCCACAGACAGCCTTTCAGGTGGGGACTGTTACTGTCCTCATTTTACAGACAAGGAAACGGAGTCACAGAGAACTTGCTGGGTGACTTGCGCGAGGTGGCTGGGCTGGCCAGGGTGGAGCTGGGAATTTAAAGCTGCTTGGGGTTTACACCCTTTCCCACCTCATCCTGTAGTACACCCCCCTGGAGAGTGCACTCCGGAAGACAAACTGTAGACTGAGCTGTCAGCACCCTGGGGATCGGGGAGGAAGTCCAACTCCTCCCTACTTCTCATCTCCTTAACTTCCTCTGATGCCTCCCGAGCCGCCTCACACCCGGTCTCTACTCTCCCACCAGCACCTCTGAAACATCCCTGTACCAGGTTCTGCTGGGGGTGCTGCAGCTGGCAAGGCCAGGGCCACATGCCGTGTATGCCCGGGTGAAGCGGGTCGAGAGCAACCCCCAGTACCAAGGCATGGCCTCTAGTGCCGACGTGGCCCTGGTGGAGCTGGAGGCACCTGTGACCTTCACCAACTACATCCTCCCCGTGTGTGTGCCTGACCCCTCAGTCGTCTTTGAGTCGGGCATGAACTGCTGGGTCACCGGCTGGGGCAGCCCCAGTGAGCAAGGTACTGGGGGCAAGGCGGGGAGAGGAAGGGTGGCGGGCCTAGAGAAGGCAGCCTGGGGGCCACCCTGAACCAACCATCTTCTGTTCAAACTGCTGCACGTGTTAGTCGCTCAGTCGTGTCCGACTCTCTGTGACCCCATGGACTGTAGCCCGCCAGGCTCCTCTGTCCACAGGGTTCTCCAGGCAAGAACACTGGAATGGGTAGCTATTCCCATCTCCAGGGGATCTTCCCAACCCAAGGATCGAACCCTGGTCTCCTGTACTGCAGATAGATTCTTTACCATCTGAGCCAACAGGAAGGTCCACAAGATCACTGCTCAAATGGGTGGAGTAGGTATGGGAAAGGGGCAGCAGACACAGGAGGAGGGGCCACAGGGAACGGAAGGAGCCTGGCCTGGTGGGTGGGAGAAGGAACGCTGTCCCACAAAGCTTCCAGCCAGAAGAGAAGATCTAAAAACACAAGAGAAAAGCAGGTGGGACGGAGCTGCAGTTCTTGAGAACCAGGGCCTGCGGCCCTCGGTGAGACTGTCCGCTGAGCCATACCTGTGGTGTCTCCTCTGTAGACAGCCTGCCCAAGCCCCGGACCCTGCAGAAGCTTGCTGTGCCCATCATTGGCACGCCCAAGTGCAACCTGCTCTACAGCAAGGACGCGGAGTCCAGCTTCCAGCCCAGAACCATCAAGGACGACATGCTGTGTGCAGGCTTTGCTGAGGGCAAGAAGGACGCCTGCAAGGTGGGCACTGGGGTGGGGCAGGCCAAGGCTGAGCTGGGCCCCAGGTGGAAACCAGCCCACCTGGGACAAGGGACAAGGCCCAGGAGGTGGGCCCACAGGGCCCCAACCAGAGCTATGCATTCAGCCAGCTGGGAAAGTAGGTTCCTGGGTTCCGCCTGGGGGAGTCAGTCAGTGGGTCTGCGGTGGGACTCAGGCAGCTGCATCTTCAAGACACTTCTCTGAGGTGATTCAGGGTGAGTAGTGTGGCAATGCTAGAGAAATGGGCACCCCAGGCTGGAAAGGAAGGACCACGGGGGCGGGGGTGTCCTGGGCAGAGATGAACGAAGGGAGGGAGACAGGTGCGGGCACTGAGCCGTGCAGCTGCGGAGCCCGACTCTTTGGCCCGCCTGCGTGGACACAGTACCTCTGCTTCGGCCGCAGGGAGATTCCGGGGGCCCCCTGGTGTGCCTCGTGGGCCAGGTGTGGCTGCAGGCCGGGGTGATCAGCTGGGGCGAGGGCTGCGCCCGCCGAAACCGCCCAGGTGTTTATATCCGGCTCACCTCCCACCATGACTGGATCCACCGGATCATCCCAGAGCTGCAGTTCCAGAGGGCAGGGCCGGGCGGTGCCCAGAAGTGGGAACCCCGGAGCTGGCAGCCCCTCAGTCGGAACTCCGCACGCTGCCTGGCTGCCCGAGCCGTCCTGGTCCTCGCAGCCCTGCTCGCCTTGCTCTGACCCTTGCTCGGGCCGGTGGGCAGCAGCCATCCAGGTCCACTGTGTACATTTGTAAATAGCCCTCCAGTTCCCCCTCCTCTCAAGTTCCCGCTTATTTTTATTTATGTTCACTCTCCAATAAAGACCCAACCTCAGGGCTGGCTGCCTGGGTGTGGCTCCTCAGGGGCAGGGTGTCTGGTGCTAGGGAGGGGTGTGGGGCAAATCTCCACACTGGAAGCTGGATGTCACCCAGCCCCACACGGGCAGCCTCCCCGCTCGTGTCTTTTTGCCAACCTGGTTGTCACCATGTGTCACCAACGGGCACCCGGGGATGGCACTGGGGGCAGCGACCGACACTGGCAGGGGGCCCCAGCAGAGCTCTGGAGGAGGGGGCTTTGCGGGGCGTCGAGGAGCAACCTCCACTGCCTGACTGACTCACCCAACAACATCCCTTGGTGAGGATATGACACCGTGCGGAGGCTGGGGCTGCTCTTGGTGCCCCAGGGCCCCTTGAACCCTGGCTTCCTTTCCTCCATGTCCTCCCTCCCTCCGTGTCAACCTCCCCACAGGTGAATCTGGAGTTTTGGGGGGTGGGAGGCTGGAGTAGGGGTCCACACCAGCTGGGAGATGTTGGACAAGCCACTGTCCCCTCTGAGCCCATTTGTCTCCTGTGACCCTGGGCAGCACATCCACCAGTCTCCCAGGTCACGGTATGGATGGTGAACTCGCTGAGCATACGTCAGGCAAGGCTCCACAGCCACTTGGAAGCGTCCAGGGACCCTGCAGACCCAACGGCCCAGCAGGCTGAACCGCCAACCCCCCCCTCCGAGATCCGGGGATGCAGGGGTGGGCAGAGCCCTCCTGGAGTCCACACATGCCAGCTGGGCTCGGATGGTGTCACACAGAAGAGGGAGACCCAGGCAACGATGGGGCACGGAGGTCGGCGGGCCAGGCCCCCAGCAGACAGGCCTTGACAGCTCCCTGGGCCAGGACCAGCTCTTTCCCCCTTGCTCCACGTTTGGGATTCAGATTGTGTTTGCCGGAGCAGTTCATGGTTTCTGTGAGGACCCCTGGGGATTGATTCCCTGCCCACAGCACCCCCGCTCCAGTTCCGCTGCCCCTCCTGCCCCTTGTCCCACCAGTCACCCCACCCCACTCCCTTCTGGCCCGGGAATCCAGCAGGCGCAGAGCTGAGGCCCGCAGCTCACTCCAACCCCTTCATGACCGCGATGGTGAGGCTGTCTCCGGAGGCCGCCCCGGGTTCTCCACCTGGCCCGTGTCCACAGCAGGCCTGCAGCAGCCAGCCTGCTCCCCGGTGTCAGCTGATTCCCGAAAGGCAGCAGCTTCTTGCCCTGCTCAGTGAACACGAGTGGGCCAGAGTCCTGGGAGGCCTGGGCCTTACACGCTGCACACATGTGCCCACAAAACACACGTGCACCCAAGCAGACACACACATCAGCCCACATTCACATGCACATGCACACACGTGCACACCCACACACAGAGAAACAGAGATGCAAGTGCGTGCACGGGCCCAGCTGGCCTGGCCGGTGCTGGGGGAATGCAGGCCTGGCTGTTTACGGAGCAAACCCGTAAGCACTTAGCAGGCACCTGCTGTGGCCCAACCCTGGGGACGGAGGCAGGAACAAACACCGCGTTCCCGTCCGCTCCGCTCTGCCCAGGCGTGCTTCTGGTGGGCAGGGAGCGCTGCCTGGTGGCCCCGGGGAGTGGGCCATCTGCGAGCTCCTTCGCAGAGCAGACATGGGCTCCGAGGCCTCGGGGGAAGTAGGGTGGGGCAGCAGGTGCAAAGAAGCATGACAGGGCGGCAGGGGGAAGGCAGGGCTGTGGGAGTCCTGAGTACAGCCCCAGGGGCTGGGAGCGGGGGCTAGCCTGGGTCCTGCTGGCGTGGAGAGGCCACCCTGCCTGGGCGAGTAGACTCCAGGTCCTGCCATGGTGGGGTCAGAGGAGGGTGAAAGGCAGCAGCTTCTTGCCCTGCTCAGTGAACACGAGTGGGCCAGAGTCCTGGGAGGCCTGGGCCTTACACGCTGCACACATGTGCCCACAAAACACACGTGCACCCAAGCAGACACACACATCAGCCCACATTCACATGCACATGCACACACGTGCACACCCACACACAGAGAAACAGAGATGCAAGTGCGTGCACGGGCCCAGCTGGCCTGGCCGGTGCTGGGGGAATGCAGGCCTGGCTGTTTACGGAGCAAACCCGTAAGCACTTAGCAGGCACCTGCTGTGGCCCAACCCTGGGGACGGAGGCAGGAACAAACACCGCGTTCCCGTCCGCTCCGCTCTGCCCAGGCGTGCTTCTGGTGGGCAGGGAGCGCTGCCTGGTGGCCCCGGGGAGTGGGCCATCTGCGAGCTCCTTCGCCAGAGCAGACATGGGCTCCGAGGCCTCGGGGGAAGTAGGGTGGGGCAGCAGGTGCAAAGAAGCATGACAGGGCGGCAGGGGGAAGGCAGGGCTGTGGGAGTCCTGAGTACAGCCCCAGGGGCTGGGAGCGGGGGCTAGCCTGGGTCCTGCTGGCGTGGAGAGGCCACCCTGCCTGGGCGAGTAGACTCCAGGTCCTGCCATGGTGGGGTCAGAGGAGGGTGGGGCGGCCCACCTGCCAGCTCCGTGGAGAGAGGCCAGGGTGGGGCCACGCAAGTATCAGGGAGCACCAGGCTCCCCTTGGAGGTCCTGCCACCCTGTCTCCCCCTCCCCTACCTGCTATCCCAGCTTTCTGGGCGCCCTGGGATCTCCCTCACGCCACCAGCCTCCTGCCTCTGCCTTGGGGCAGGGGTCTGCTCTGGGTCCAGTGGTCCTAGAGGAGGAGGGGCACAGATGTCAGGACAGATGAGCACCCCAGGTATCCCTCCCATCAGGCTGGGAGGGCGAGACTGCAGTCCTGGGTGGGCCCCAGGGGATGGCCAGCATGCCACTCCAGGGCAGGTCCCCCATGACCCGGGCCCCCAAACACTGGCCCCACCCAGACCCAGGCAGACACTCAAGGAGTTGGGAGGGGAAGAGACTTTATTGACGCCATTCACAGTGAGCTCAGAGCTGTGAAGTGTGGGTGGCAGTGTGCCCCCAACTACCCCACCCCATCCTGAGGAGCCAGCACAAGGGCCCCCGACCACTGGCCCTGGACTGGACCGCCATCTCCTCTTGGCCCTGTGTTCAGACAGGAGACGGGCACGCGCTGCAAGACCAGATGCTCTGGAGCGTCTCCAAGTGCCCGTCAGGCAGAGGGGCCCAGAGGCAGGTCCAGCTTTGCTCTTGGCCTCAAGGAGCTGGGAGATGCCAGGTTTAGTCCTTACAGAAAGCAAACTCCTTGAGAATCTGAAGTCCTCCCTATGTGCCCCGCTGTACAGGGCACGCCTGGAGCCCCACTCCCACCTCTGACCGGGAATTCCCACTTGAGCCAAGCAGGCACTGGAAACACGACAGGCAGCCGCTGAGACCAGCCTCTCAGGGTCACAGACGTCCTAGCCCAGCCGGGGTAGCTGTCCAGGGAACTGCCACAAAGCCTGAGGAGCCACCACCAGGGGGAGCCAGAGAGGCTGCTGTTGGGGGGCACCCAGGGGACTTCAGGGAAATGTCTCTGAAGCTGGTGCTTCCAGCACACGCTTGACTCAGTATGGCATCAGCACTTTTTAAAGGATTCCAAAAGGACCAGGTGAGGCGGCGGGGGCTGGCCTGGCTGCGGGGGCGGGGGTCAACTGGACAGGGACCCAGGCAGCCAGCGGAGCTGCCATGAGCCCAAGGTGGTGCTTCCGCAGCAGAGGCTCTTCCGTGCGCTTTAAGACATTAACACCTGTTCTGTTCAGTCAAAATACACAATTTTATTTGCTATTTTCAGGGGAAACTTAGGCATTAAATTGTAAGCTGATAAAATACGGATACCTAAAAAAGTACAAAAGTATAAATATCCCCTTAGAATAAATTTTAGTGAATTAAGTTTTAATATCTTTAAATTAAAAAAACAAACAAACCACAAGCCTATCTATTAAGTCAAGGTCACAAATCAAACGACGCGAAGCAGTCAGCAGCGCCCACGGTATCCCCGAGGCTCCAAGGGAAGGGCGGGTCTCGGGGCCGAGTGTGCCCTATGGAAAGGTCGGTGTGAAGCCAAAAACGCTGAACCACGCACAACAGACCTTACAAAAGGAGGTAAGTCCTAGTGCTGGAGAACTTGGTTCATCAGGTAATATTGGCAAAGGAGAAGTGGGGCAGGCGAGAAGCCTCCGGTAGCGTCTGGAGCCAGGCAGGTCGGCACCCAGACGGGATGTGGGTCACAGGTCCCCGACCCGCTGGGGAAGGTCAGCTCTCAAAGCGTGCGGACAGCCGTCCTCAAAGGAATCTGAACTGGCAGCTCCAGCATCAGGCGGGGGCTGGCCGTGCAGACTTCTCCCCAGCGCCCCAGAAATGTCGGAGAACTGCATAGTTACAAGAGTGCGCGCCGGCAGAGGCTGTCCGTGTGCGCTGTCAACACCCGACCTCCAGCGTGGCCTGGAGTCTCAGCCCCAGGAGCCCGTGGACAGGCCTCCCGCCCGCCCTCCAGCCCAAGCGAGAGCAAGGCACTGCGGGGTGCAGGTTGCCCCCACGCCCCCGGGCGGGCCAGACGAGGCAAACTCGTCCCGCCCTTTAAGTGACGGGACGGTCCACCCAAAAGGCAGCAGCGCTTTCAGGCGTCTCTAGGAAATGAATGCGCTGGGAGTCTGTCCACACGGGGAAAGAAAGGACGCCATGGTCTCTTGTCTGGAAACTACAAACGGAGAAGCCTGGGTCGGCCCGGCCGGGTCAGGCAGGCCCAGGAAGTAGTGAACACGCGGGGGCCGGGAGAGACCACCAACCGTCACGTCTGGGAGGCACAGCAGACCTTCTGCCCCTAGGACCAGGGTGGCCAGAGGGCACCTAGAGCCCGGGGCACTGTGCCCACCTCCTACCAGTGAGGCCAGGCTCTGTTACAAACTGTTTATGTAGCACCAAGAACGTGGTCCTTGAAATGATCTTCGGTGATAGAAGGGCCAGTCAGGAGGCCTGCCTCGGGCCCGAGCGGCACTTGGGAAACAGTGGAGGTCCCCGCAGAGATGCCCACCCAGCAGGAGCCGCCTGTGAGCAGCGATGCCCGGCTTCAGACAGCTGGTCCCGTCTCTCACCACCCACCTCAGAGGCAAAAAAAGCATTCACACCCAGATCTCCAGAGAAATTGTCAAAAGCAGGTTTCTTCTCACGGCCAAGCTCCCTCGACATGGCGGATCATTGCGTCTTGGGAAAAGTTAAAACATCTCTTCAGCTTCAACAGTGTGTTCCTCACATCCTCGAACCCCTTTCTTGCAAAATCTGAAAACGCCAAAGACAGACAGTGAGGACTCAGGCCGTGAACAGAAAGGCAGTGTTGTGGGCCGCGGCCCGGGAAGCAATAGACCCATGGAGGCTGTGGGAAACCACCAAGTGACCGTGCTTGAGGCAGTCGCAGGCCTGTGCCCACGGCACCTCCGGGGCCGCTTGAGACTCACCAGCGCGGCCCCGGGGGACAGCTCCTCACCGAGGCTCAGAGGACCCCAGCCACATCTCCCTCAATGGCCTCCCAAGGGTGGGAGGCTCCCCTCTCCCAAGGGTGCCAGTGCCCACCTGGGGGTTAACTGCCCCCAAACCATGATTTTCTCTCTACCCTAGCTAGCTCCAGGTGGAAGACACAGGTGTGAGGCCAGGGCCCCCACCCAACTGGCCCTCTTTTTCCTTCCATGCCCCACTGCAAACTACACCCTTCCACCTGGCCTCCCCTGTCACACCCTCGTCCACACACTGCCTGGCTGAGTCTTGTCTTCTGTAACCAGACCCTCAGCCTGGGGGGCCAGCTCCCTCCTTGTACCAGACAGGGGTCTGGGACACACTCCTGACCCCAGGTACCAGGACAGGAATGCCATTGTCCAGCCAGGCGAACCCAGCCCATGCCAGAGCAGTAAGATGACCTTCCCTGCGACCTCACTGGTAGTGAAAGAGGCCTCCTGGGGGCATTTTCCACTTGAGTTTCAGAGCTGAGAGAGATACGGCCCTGAGAAGAGGTGCTGAGCCCCGGATACCCCGAGCTTGGGCTGTGCCTGGGAGAGTGAGCGCACACGGAGACCGGTCAGGTGAGGCCCTGTGGGCACCGGCAGACTGCTGTCTCGGGGCTAGCGGCTCCCCACCAGCACAGCTGCCCAGAGCCAAGTGGCCAGCCTATCACATCACACAGGCGTGTTCTAGTGACTCAGGAGAAGTTCAAGCTGTTCAGCCCACCCTGACAGCCCCCACCTGCTGTGGTGTCTGACAGCTCTGGCCCTCCAGGCCGTCCTCCCGCCCTGCCCACCACGAGCCGCCCAGGAGGTGCACCTTCTGCCAGGCTGGGGGGGCGCAATGGGCTGAGGGCCCCTCCTCAGGATGAGGCAGGCCCCCAAGTTGGACTCGCCTGCTCACTGGGAAAGGCCTGGACAGCGACGTGGCCTGAGGACAAGACTCAGGGCTATCTCAGGAGGGCCTGCGGCCCTGGCCCCATGGCAGTCTGCAGGAAAAGCTGGAGTCTGGGGGCCACGAGCCGCCAGCTCCGTGGAGTCCAGCAGGGCAGCGGGTGTCTGAGCGCGCAGGACTGAGACGTGGGAAGGTTGAGCGGGCTGGGAGGGAGAGGCCATGCAGGAGGGAGGGGCCTGCTGCAGCCGGAGCCCCAGCACCATCTGCACACGAGGGCAGAGACCCCGCTTGGGAGCTGTGGCAGGCACGGCCCGTCTACCTGGATGGGCTCTCACCTCAGCCACCACTGGCAAGAAGGCCTGAGCCAGCTCGCGAGAATGGAGCAGGCCGAGCCCGGTACGCAGCAGGGGCCCCCAAGGGCCGGGGCAGCACCTCAGCAGTCCACGCCGGAGTCAGGGCCTCCGCCAGCACGCGTGACAGCTGTAGCGGGGTAGTGCTGAAAGAACCTCCGCCTCCTCCGGGAGGCTGGCTCCTCTGCGCTCCTGCACCCCCACTGCGGTGAGCCCGAAGGGGCGGTCACTCCAGGCCGAGACGGGCCCCGCCCCCAAACTGCACGCCTGACTCCAGGCTGAGAAGAGGGAAGTGAGACCCCGCGGTGACTCTTCGGGGTAGCCAGTGTCACGACCGTCACAGCTGACGGTCATCACACCCGTTCCGTGTCCCTTTTCTTGGTCTGTGTGGCTGCTGCAAAGTTTAAAACGACAGCTGGAGCCCGCGCTGCACCAGCCCAGACCAGGCCCTGCAGACGTCTCGAAGGGCCAGGTGGCAGACACCGCACGATCTCCGGGTCAAGAGGCACACTGAGGATATCATGTACTCGTACAACCACCAGAAAAATCACTGCTAACAACGAAGAAGCCACTCCTGGCCCGTGCCCCCAGACCAGACCTCAAGGCTCGGGGGACCCCGGGCGACGCCTGCCCCCGGCCCCTCTGAGCTCCACCTCCGCTGGCCATGCGAGGGGGCAGGCCTGGAGCTCCCTGCTGACCGGATTCTGGCTGCGCGGCAGCAGGGGCCTGATGAGCAGCAGGGCCAAGGGGCACCCTGGGGTATCCCAAAATGGCCAACTGGAGGGTCGGCACAGACCCCTGTCCACCAGCAAACCTCATGAGGCATGGGGAGCAGGGCGTCAGGGCCCAACCTCTGAGGCACAAGACCAGCTCCTCAGCCCTGAGCCAGGGGGTGGCTGGGACAGGGTGGGGATATCGTGAGGCTGGGGCTGCATGTTCCTAGGAGGCACAAGCCAGAGGCCCAGCTGCACCCCCAGGCAGATATACACAGTGCCTGGGGGCCTCGGCCAAGGTCTCACCCCAACGCGGGCATCCTCCGGGGGACAGACAGCCCCGCTCTCCGACAGGTCGGCGCGGGTACTGAGCACAGAAGGGCCTCTGTCAACTACAGGTGAGGGCAGATTTGGCGAGGGAGGTGGGGCTCAAGGAGGCGAAGGCGCGTGGTCAATTTCGAGGGCGGCAGGCTCACCGTGACATTTACACTTAATCTGAGTCACTGTCACCGGGACCCGTGTCCTCGTCGTCACTCTGGCTCGGCACATGGCGGGCGGCAGGGAGGAGAAGAAGAGAGGGCGCGTCAGTGCAGGCAGGGTGGGGGGCGGGGGCGCCCACCCTTCAGTGCGGGCAGGGGAGCCCACCCAGACGGGCCAGACTCAGAGCAGCTGTGCTGGCCACAGTGGAGCGAGCCGTCCCTGGGTCCCTGAGGCTGTAGAGTTCTCCTTCCCTCTGCGTTGTGAAGCACTGTGCCAGGCCCAGAGCCTGGCTGTTACCCTCAGCTCCTGGGAGGCCATGACCTCCAGGTCACACCAGAGTCTGACTGCGTGATGGGAGTGGGGTCAGCTGGCCAGGGGGCTGGAGGCTGCAATCAGGCACATGGGTGATCAATTACTGATCCATGGATCAATCGTCTACCTAACCAAGCCCTGCAGACTGGCTGAACACAGGTTGGGGGTGTGTCCCTGGGGGCAGGGCCCTGCAGCTCAAGGGGCACCTCTGTGTGAACTCCAGTGGGCCCACTTTCTGGCCTCCGCCCCACATCCACTCTGAGTTTCCTGTGCGCCCTGTGCCTGACCTGGGCGCCTGGGCCCCTTGTCCAGCTGCCCCGCCCCTATTCTCTCGGGTCACTTCCCCCGAGACAAGTGTATAGGGTAGGCCGGCCCCAGTCTCGGCCCAGGGAGGGGCCACCGTGACGGGGCCCTTGGAGCTCACGGCACTGCTACCCCCAGGCCGCGGCAGAGGCTCCCTCAATAACACCCCACTTGGTGCCCCCGGCTTCCCACAGCTCCAAGGCCTCCTCTGCTATCGCCCTTATTTAGAAGCTGCTGTGGTGACCACACTCCAGGACCAGGTATTTCTGGAGAGAGAAACAGGGCCGCACTTCCACTGGCAAAGAGATCTGGGGTCACGCCCGGCGCTCCTGGGCACAGACGCATCCTCCCGCAGCTGAAAAACACCTGAGGGAGATGAGCTGGGTGGTTGCCTGGGGAGCTCGGCTACCCGAACTTTTCAAGTTCAGAAATAAAAGCTGCTAAGAATAGACAGCTTATAAAAAGCCTTGCAAACGCTCAGTGAGACGAGGCTCCTTTGGAGGATGGGGCTCTGGGTAGGTAGGCCGACTCTGAGCCCCTGAAGCCCCACCCCAGGCAAGGCACCAGCACCCCTCACCTCTGGACCCCGGTGGAGCCCTGGCAAGGAGGTGCCTACAGCCCTGGAGGAGGGGGACGACCACCATGGATTGTGGGCGTGGTGACTCTGCGGTCTGTCCCAAGCCTATGCCTCCAAGGAAGACCCCGAGAGGCTCACGGCAACAATTCTAGGCCTGGAACAGATGGGGTGCCCCTGGGCAAGCGTGTGGGGAAGGCCAAGGAGCTCCAGTTTAACGTCATCAGGTAAAGCCCTTCCGACTCGGGCCTTTCCCACACTCCCTCAGAGCACCTCTGACAGCCGCCTGAGTGTCCTCCAGGGCCGTCTGCAAGCCTGGCCTCACGGGCTGGCCGCCTCGGAGCCCCAGGACCCCCGAGCCAGCTGCAGGGTCGTCCAGGCACCACTTGGCCCACAGGTTCAGAAGTCCTGCCCATACTGATGCTGGACTCCGCATGGACAGACATATGTGGGGTCCTGACCCAGGGATGAGCCCAGAAGACACGCCCTTAGAACCTGTCACCTCCGGGCAAGGGTAGCAACCACCCCTTGCCCATTTTCACCCTGGCCGTACTTGAGCTGCTCTGCAGAGAAGTACCCGATGCCCACACGGAGGGGCTGGTGCCGGGCTGAGACCGCACTCTGTGGAGTGGAAGAATGAGACACCCACCAGATCTGCTCCGTCTACCCCCACACCAGCAATGGAGGCCCTGCCCTCCAGCCTCAACGCCCTGTCCCCAGGAAAACATCACAGAGAAGTGCAGCCCCCACCAAGGAGAGCACTTTCAGGAGCAGGCCTATGGCAGGGGCGATGAGGGAGGGGGCCTGGGCGTCCAGCGACCCCATGCCCCACGGCCCAGGGACGTCTGCGCTCTGTTCCCGACTTTCGCTTCTGACACGCCCGGGTAAAATGAGGGACGACAGAGCAGACGCACAGGGTGAGCAGGCGGCCGCGAAGCCTGCGAGGCCGCAGTGCAGGGATGATGGTGAGTGGCGACGCGGGAAGGAAGGAGCCAGCCCGGCAGGTGGCGGGCACAGTGCACCCACCTTGGCCTTCTCGCTGGGCTCGCTAGTGGGGCCGTGTGGCGAGTTGTGCAGCTCCTTGGAGACCACACACAGGAACTCGGCCTGGTCCTCGCTGCCATAGTTGTACGAGGAGCCGATGCTGACCAGCTGGGGGAGAGAGGACCAGTGGGACATGGGTTGAGAGCCGCCCCTCCAGCTCAGGACCAGCCCACTGGGATGGAAGCCTTCAGAGACACCCAGCCAAAGAAGCTAGGGACAGGGTTCAGTCGAGAGACTTTTTATGAACTTACTGAAAACACAGTCTCCAAACACCTGGGCTCAGGCTCAGATACATGTGCACACGCGCGCAGACACACACATACACACAAAGCCACGCGGGACGGGCCTTCTGTGCCACGCATCCAGCTCTTCTTGGAGGTCCTGGCTGGGCCCACAGAGGATGAGCAGTGACCAGGGTGGTGTTGGAGCCGGTAGCAAGCAAGCAGGGTGCTAGGGGACCCCTTGGAGCCGGGCCCAGGAGCAGGAGGGGGCCATGGTTCTCTGCCCTGCCTGTGAGCATGGGCCAGAGCACACGTGCGTGAGCACACTCGAGGTCGAGCCCCCCGGGGAAGCCAGGACTGGGGGCTCCTCACACCGGGGCTGCTGACCAAGGAGCAGTTGAGGAGGACCGAGCCAGCACCTTTCATGATGATTCACAGGGGCACTAAGAAAAGTGTGATTTCAAAACACCCCCGAAAAGGGGTCGCCTTAACCAGGAGATGCCGGGAGCCCTTTAATTTCTCCCCTGGGTAGTCTGCCTAGGGAACACTCTGAGGAGCCAGAGGGGCCAGCGGGGTCATGAGGTTGTAAGGTCAAACCTCAGAGTCTCAGCCTGAGACACAGGCACAGGGACACTGAGCTTGTGGGGGCACCGCCCACTCACAGGATACCCTGGTCGTGGGCAGAGGCCCCCAGGTAACGGGCTGCAGCCCCCTGGGATGAGGGGCAGTGTACCCACCGGACCATCAGAGTGCCCTGGATGGGGCGGCAGGTGGGCAGGAGGAAGAGACTCAGCCCTCGTCCCTTCTCCCTGTGGTCCTGGCCAGGGCGCTGCGGAGGAAGCGAGTAGCTGGGCCAGGCTAGAGTCAGCAGCGCTGCTCAG
>SJYC01149371.1:0-45634 GCA_006408675.1 Madoqua kirkii | reverse complement strand
CTTCCAATTTGCCTTGATTCATGGACCTGGCATTCCAGGTTCCTATGCAGTATTGCTCTTTACAGCATCGGATCTTGCTTCTATCACCAGTCACACGCACAGCTGGGAATTGTTTTTGCTGTGGCTCCATCTCTTCATTCTTTCTGGATTTATTTCTCCACTGATCTCCCGTAGCATATTGGATGCTTGATGAAAGTGAAAGAGGAGAGTGAAAAAGTTGGCTTAAAATTCAACATTCAGAAAACGAAGATCATGGCATTCGGTCTCATCACTTCATGGGAAATAGATGGAAACAGTGTCATAGTTCATTTTGGGGGGCTCCAAAATCACTGCAGATGGTGACTGCAGCCATGAAATTAAAAGATGCTTACTCCTTGGAAGAAAAGTTATGACCAACCTAGATAGTATATTCAAAAGAAGAGACATTACTTTGCCGACTAAGGTTTGTCTAGTCAAGGCTATGGTTTTTCCTTTGGTCATGTATGGATGTGAGAGTTGGACTGTGAAGAAGGTTGAGCGCTGAAGAACTGATGCTTTTGAACTGTGGTGTTGGAGAAGACTCTTGAGAGTCCCTTGGACTGCAAGGAGATAAACCCTGGGATTTCTTTGGAAGAAATGATGCTGAAGCTGAAACTCCAGTACTTTGGCCACCTCATGAGAAGAGTTGACACATTGGAAAAGACTCTGATGCTGGGAGGGATTGGGGGCAGGAGGAGACGGGGACAACCGAGGATGAGATGGCTGGATGGCATCACGGATTTGATGGACATGAGTCTGAGTGAACTCCAGGAGATGGTGATGAACAGGGAGGCCTGGGGTGCTGCGATTCATGGGGTCGCAAAGAGTCGGACACGACTGAGTGACTGAACTGAACTGAACTGTGCAAACTTGTGGAAAGAAGGCAGGTTATTGTAGGACTATAAAAAATACAGGTGTTTTAAAAGAAGTTCTATTTACATATTTTAAATTTTCAAAGAAGATAATAAAGTTTAGAAGTAGGCAGTATGATGGAAAATAAAGGACATAGTATGTGAAAATAGAAGAAGTTTTCTATCAAAAAGTGTAAGAAATTGATAGGTGCTTAGATTTGAATACATACAAGGAGTTAATATGGAGCGAGGAGATGGCAAGAAATGTTTCCTAGAAGAATCTGTTGAAACGTGAAGAACAAATTAGAGTTAGGCAGAGACAAATGCGATGAGAAAGGTTTGGGTAAGTGTAGTAGGTAGGGTGTGGATTCTCTGCAAATGCCTGAAGGTAAATGATAGAATTGCAAGTGGTTCTCCAAGTGGGCCACGGGATTGTGGAAATTGTGGGAATTGCAAGTGGGCCCTAGGCTTGCCTAGTGGCTCACACGGTAAAGAATCTGCCTGCAGTCTGGGAGACCTGATAGGCCTGAGTGTTAAGAGGTGAGAGAAGGACTGATTGCAAGAGGTCAGCAAGGACCAGATCTGTAGGGCTTTTTTTCTGCTGTCTTCAGGAATTTTGGTTTTATCCCATGAGCAGTGGGAATAATTGAAGGTTTAGGCATAGGATGGTTAGATTTAAATTTAAGGTTACTTGTGCTGAAGTGTGGGGAATGGATTGAAGGAGGCAAGTGTGAAACTCACGTAGGAGGCTCCGTAGTACAGATGAGAGATGATAGTGGATTAGGCGCAATAGTGACATTGCTGTTAGCACTGTAAAGTCATCTGGTCATCTTGGAGAAGTTTATAGCAACATACAGTAGAAATTATAATAATGTTAATACCCTTTTGACTCAGTCTTACTTGGGGGAGTATGATTCAAGAGAAATGACTGTAAAGTTTTTGTACTGTTTGTCCAGATATGTAAAATTAGTGCTGTTATACAGAAAAATTGGAAATAACCTAAATGTCCCCACAAGAGAAGAATAGTTAAATGGTTTATGTATTAAAAGAAATCATCAACAAGGTTTAAATGTTATATAGTGCTTAAAAATTAGAATACCATGTCCTGTAGATGAATACATAAAATGTCACACACATATATACACACACAGGAGAATATTATTCACTTGTAAAAAAGAAGGAAATTCTGCTGTTTGTGATAAAATGAGTGAACCCTGAAGGTATTATGTTCAGTGAAAATAAGTCAAAGAAAGAAAAGTACGTAAGGATCTCATTTATATGTGGAATAAAAAACACAAAATTAAACTCATAGAAACAGAGTAGATTGGTGCTTTGGAGCGGGAAGAGGGGGAATGAGTGAAGGGGGGTCAAACGGTAACAAAATTGGAGTTATAACATGAATAAGTTCTGGGGATCTAATGTATAGCATGACACCCGTGGTTAACATTACTGTGTTATATACTTGAAAGTTGCTATGAGCAGAAATCTTAAAAGTTCTCATCACAGAAGTAACTGTGAGGTGATGGATATTTTAACTAATATTATTGTGCTAATCATTTCCAAATATATATATATATATAATCACAATGTTATATACCTTAAACTTACACAATGCTCTGTGTGAATTATCTTCGTTTTGGGGAGCAACGTGTGTCTTGTGGGAGCTTAGTTCCCCAAACAGGGATCAAACCTAGGACCCTTGCAGTGGAAGCTGAGTCCTAACCACTGGTTTACCAGGTAAGTCCCCTATCAATTATATCTAAGAAAACTGGGAACTAACAAACAAAAAAAGATGATCATGTCCTCTGTAAAATTATTTCTCCATGCCAGTTATGAGAATGTGAGTGCTCTGTATAGTTGTCAGGCTTGAAGTTACTTTAGAATAGGAACAATAGGGACTTCCTGGTGATCCAGTGGTTTGCCCTCTGCCTTTGCATTACAGGGGTTGTGGGTCCGATTCCTGATCAGGAAACTAAGATCCTGCTATACCTCACGGCCAAAAAAACGAAAAAGAGTTGGTATTTTGATTGGATTCTTTTTCAGGAGGAATGTTTATGTGTGAGATGATTTTTAATAGGGCTGAGGGAGTCAACAGTGGCCTGGCCATCTCTGCTTATTATAGGGTTGTTAAGTAGAGAGTTGAAATATAGTGTTGTTAATCAGCAAGAACGTTTGAAGAAAAGTTGGAATTTAAAAAAATTTCTTTGCCTTTAGTGGTGTTAAACTGGTGGTTGAAAAGTAGATTCCTACTAATTATTATACCAAAGAAAATAATTTCAGGTCTCAGAAATTTTAGACATTTAAGCTGATTTCATTAATGTATGTTAAATACAACATATATCCAGAAGAATGGATGTCATTCAGATGCTAGGAGGGCATCTGGAATCTAGCTTAATTGTGAAATTTTCTTAGATGAAATTATTTTGAGGTTATATTGACAGTGAAGAAAATGCTAATTATAAATGGAATAGTTTAGATATAGGTAATGAAGGTGAAGGAAAAACAGCTTGTAGATGAGTAAGATTTCCGACACATCTGCTGAAGTGAGTGGATGAAGCGGATTGAGATGAAAGGATGATGGCTGGAAGAGGGAAACAAGCTGCTGGAATGACAAGTTCCTTGCCAAGTCTATTCCTTCATTTATTGGGCCTTAGAAGGGTGCAGAGGTGGTACGCACAGCATATTAGCTGCATATGAATCTTGCAGAGAGCTAGAAAGAAGGGATCCTAGTAAAGCTGAGGTGCTTAGTCATCGATGGCAATGAGAATAGAGATGATGGAAAGGACCGTGAGAGATGTGGTAATGGTTTGAATGAGTGGGCCTGTTGCTCTCAGCTGACCATGAGGGTCCAAGGGTCATTCTGTTTGGAGGGAGGTCATGATGATAATTAATGTACTTCACTACTTACAAAACTGTTCCACATTCATTCATTCATGTGATAGAACAGGCCTGTGAAGTAGGTATCACCTGCATATCACAGGTAAGAAAACTAAGGCTCAGAGAGATTAACTCAGTGGTTTTCGTTCTGGCTGCACCTCGGAACTTCATGGGAGATCTTCTCTGAAATACTGAGGCCTGGAGCCTCACTCCCAGTGATTCTGTAGCTGCTCTGAGGTTCCACTATTCATGCTTTAAAACTGATCCCCTGATCCTCACTTGTAGCCAGGGTTAAATGAATAAGGTTAAAACTCTGTCACAGTTCAACCAATTTGTGACAGAGACAAAACCTGAAACCTAGTCTTTTGCCTTTCATCTGATATTTCTTTCCAAATAGCCATCAGCGCTATAGTAGATGTGTTGCTGGTGGTGGTATTAGTACCCAGGCTGACTTTCAGTCTGTTTTAATTCTCTGCTCAGTTTCTGGGGAAGAAGCAGCTGATCGTAATCACTTCTCTGGGCCTTTAAGTATGTTATTATGCTTCTTTTGTACCACTACCCACCCCACCCTCACTCCCAATTTCTCATCCTTTAGGTTTCTCTCTCAGGAAACCTATTATCAGTTAGGATTTACAGGCTGCAGATATGGGCTTTGGGCCACTTATTTTTTTAAAGGACTGTTTTAGCAGGATGGTGGTAGAACTGAACACAGACTTGAGCACAGTGAAAAGACCCATTACCATCTAGGCCACACAAAGTTCAAGAGCTAGGGGAGCTTCCGGGATTTCAGGAAAGGAACAGAGGATAATCTTTACAGGACAGCTGTCAGTGTTGGGGCTTCCCTGGTGGCTCAAATAGTAAAGAATTTGTCTGCAATGCAGGAGACACAGGAAATGGTGGTTCGTTACCTGCGCCAGGAAGATTCCCTGGAGGAGGAAATGGCAACCCACTCCAGTATTGCCTGGAAAATCTCATAGAAGAGCCTGCTGGGCTACAGTCCATAAGGTCGCAAAATGTCAGAGATGACTGAATCCTCACGTAGGTGTCTTAGCTCCAGCTACATTTTGTACCTGTTGTCTCTCCTGTAGAGGGACTCTAGTATAGAATAGGTTACTGTCCCTGTGGTCAAGGAGCAAGGATCCTGTAATTAGTAGCCCCACAAGAACCCAGTGAATTAGGAGGGGCAGATCCCTAATGAGAGGGATGCTGGGCAGACCCAAAAAAGAATTACTCACTACAAAGCCTTTCCTTTACCTCCAAGTTTAAGCTCCCCTGTAGGTGTTCCAGTAGCTCTCCATTTCCATTCTTATAACAAATGCCTCAGTTCAGTTCAGTCGCTCAGTCGCGTCTGACTCTTTGCGACCCCAAGAATCACAGCACACCAGGCCTTCCTGTCCATCACCAACTCCCGGAGTTCATATAAGGTTAAAACTCTGTCACAGTTCAACCAATTTGTGACAGAGACAAAACCTGAAACCTAGTCTTTTGCCTTTCATCTGATATTTCTTTCCAAATAGCCATCAGCGCTATAGTAGATGTGTTGCTGGTGGTGGTATTAGTACCCAGGCTGACTTTCAGTCTGTTTTAATTCTCTGCTCAGTTTCTGGGGAAGAAGCAGCTGATCGTAATCACTTCTCTGGGCCTTTAAGTATGTTATTATGCTTCTTTTGTACCACTACCCACCCCACCCTCACTCCCAATTTCTCATCCTTTAGGTTTCTCTCTCAGGAAACCTATTATCAGTTAGGATTTACAGGCTGCAGATATGGGCTTTGGGCCACTTATTTTTTTAAAGGACTGTTTTAGCAGGATGGTGGTAGAACTGAACACAGACTTGAGCACAGTGAAAAGACCCATTACCATCTAGGCCACACAAAGTTCAAGAGCTAGGGGAGCTTCCGGGATTTCAGGAAAGGAACAGAGGATAATCTTTACAGGACAGCTGTCAGTGTTGGGGCTTCCCTGGTGGCTCAAATAGTAAAGAATTTGTCTGCAATGCAGGAGACACAGGAAATGGTGGTTCGTTACCTGCGCCAGGAAGATTCCCTGGAGGAGGAAATGGCAACCCACTCCAGTATTGCCTGGAAAATCTCATAGAAGAGCCTGCTGGGCTACAGTCCATAAGGTCGCAAAATGTCAGAGATGACTGAATCCTCACGTAGGTGTCTTAGCTCCAGCTACATTTTGTACCTGTTGTCTCTCCTGTAGAGGGACTCTAGTATAGAATAGGTTACTGTCCCTGTGGTCAAGGAGCAAGGATCCTGTAATTAGTAGCCCCACAAGAACCCCAGTGAATTAGGAGGGGCAGATCCCTAATGAGAGGGATGCTGGGCAGACCCAAAAAAGAATTACTCACTACAAAGCCTTTCCTTTACCTCCAAGTTTAAGCTCCCCTGTAGGTGTTCCAGTAGCTCTCCATTTCCATTCTTATAACAAATGCCTCAGTTCAGTTCAGTCGCTCAGTCGCGTCTGACTCTTTGCGACCCCAAGAATCACAGCACACCAGGCCTTCCTGTCCATCACCAACTCCCGGAGTTCACCCAGACTCATGTGCATCCAGTCAGTGATGCCATCCAGCAATCTCTTCCTCAGTCGTCTCCTTCTCCTCCTGCCCCCAATCCCTCCCAGCCTCAGGGTCTTTTCCAATGAGTCAACTCTTCGCATCAGGTGGCCAAACTACTGGAGTTTCAGCTTCAGCATCAGTCCTTCCAGTGAACACCCAGGACTCATCTCCTTCAGGATGGACTGCTTGGATCTCCTTGCAGTCCAAAGGACTCAAGAGTCTTCTCCAACACCACAGTTCAAAAGCATCAATTCTTCGGCACTCAGCTTTCTTCCGTTCAACTCTCACATCCAGACATGACCACTGGAAAAACCATAGCCTTGACTAGACAGACCTTGGTCGGCAAAGTAATGTCTCTGCTTTTTCATATGCTATCCAGGTTGGTCATAACTTTCCTTGCAAGGAGTAAATGTCTTCTAATTTCATGGCTTCAGTCACCATCTACAATGATTTTAGAGCCCCCCAAAATAAAGCCTGGCACTGTTTCCACTGTTTCCCCATCTATCTCCCATGAAGTGATAGGATCAGATGCCATGATCTTTGTTTTCTGAATGTTGAGCTTTAAGCCAACTTTTTCACCATCCTCTTTCACTTTCATCAAGAGGCTAACAAATGCCTAGGCCTCACCAAACTAAGTTGCAAGATGGCCTAGCCACTTAGCTGGCACTCAGTGTTTGTTGAATGAAGTTCCAGACAGACATAAGTTACAAATTGCAGACCATGTTCTACTCCTTTTGCCAGGCAGGTGCCTACTACTGCATCTTTGTAAAGCCTGCCATGCTGTGTTGTATGTTGTTGTTCAGTGGCTAAGTCATGTCCAACTCTTTGCGACACCATGGACTCCAGAGTGCCAGGCTTCTCTGTCCTCTACTGTTTCCTGGAGTTTGCTCAGATTAATTTTCATTGAGTTGTGATGCTGTCTAACCATCTCACCCACTGCCGTCCTCTTCTCCTTTTGCCTTCAATCTTTCCTAGTGTCAGGGTCTTTTCCAGTGAGTCGGTTGTATGTTGACCCTCTGCCATTTCCACTGTCCCCTTTCTCACCTTATCTCTCTCATCTTCTTAGGTAATTGCTGGCTTCAACCGTCTTAGGCAGGAACAGCGGGGCCTGGCATCCAAAGCAGCTGAACTGGAGATGGAATTGAATGAGCACAGGTGAGGAGCAAACAGTAGAAGAGTTGGATGGGCCACTTTGTATCAGGGTTGCAGCAGAGTGGGACTG
This sequence comes from Madoqua kirkii, assembly GCA_006408675.1. Classification (NCBI taxonomy): domain Eukaryota; kingdom Metazoa; phylum Chordata; class Mammalia; order Artiodactyla; family Bovidae; genus Madoqua; species Madoqua kirkii. The sequence continues at coordinate 38,103 of SJYC01149371.1, read as the reverse complement.
AGTTCTCAGACCCTGCTTTGTCCTCCTACCTCAGCCTAGTGATTGATACTCTGAAGGAGGTTGATGAAACCCGCAAGTGCTACCGCATGGTTGGAGGAGTGCTGGTGGAGCGGACCGTCAAAGAGGTGCTGCCTGCCCTGGAGAACAACAAGGAGCAGGTGAGAAGAATCCCCGTATAGATCCTCTGAGCATCCAAGGCATAAGGAAGGGGAGGCTCGGGCTTTAGGGAATGTGGGGAGGAAAGCATGGGTAGGGACTCACATTGAAGACAGCATAAATAGCCTGTTGGCCTATGCTCTTTATGTTATGCTAAGTCTAACTTCTCAGACAAAGGAGTTGCTGCTGTGCCTCTCACCATGGGCTCTGTGACCTGGCTGAGCTGGAAGAAGGAAGGTGGTTAGAGTGGTGTTTTTCACAGTGTAGTCCATGGGCACCTGCATCCAGATCACCTGGAGGACTAATTTAAAATGCAGCTTCCCAGACCCTCTCCTGTACCCACTGATTCAAAACTACTGGGGATGGGAGCCACAAAGAGCATTTTAAAAAAAATCAGCCAAGGTGATTCCTATGTATACTAAAGTTTTTAAACCATTGTTTTAAAGAAAGGAATACTTTTAGTGTCTGAGCTCTACTATTTGGTTAAAGATGGGGCTAGAGGTATCATCTGTCCTTCACTTCCCCCAACCATTGTCTATAACAGATAGGGAAAGGGAGTCCTGAAATCCTTACATAATCCCTGTTGCTTGCCCTCTAGATACAGAAGATCATTGAGACACTGACACAGCAGCTTCAGGCAAAGGGAAAAGAACTAAATGAATTCCGGGAAAAGCACAACATTCGTCTCATGGGGGAAGATGAGAAGCCAGCAGCCAAGGAAAACTCAGAAGGCGCCGGGGCTAAGGCTAGCTCAGCTGGCGTGTTGGTCTCCTAGAAACCAAAGGCTTCTCTTTGTTTTCTACCCTGATTCCCACTTCTAATTTCTCTTTATTGTTATTATTATTTTCTCTGCTACTGTAATATTTTTTTGTTAATTAAATGTTTTGGTCAGAATGCTTAGCTCTAGCCTCAACCTTTCACCCAATATGAGGGGTAGAATTTGCATGGGGCATGGATAAGTATATGATTTGTGATTTTGGTTCTATCAGGTTAATGGCTCACAGTATCAGACTAGGTCTTATATTTTATCCTTTCCTTTGCAAATAAAGATGCATCTCCTTATTTACTTCCCTCCCCACCAAAAGATTCAGAGACAGTGTTGACTCTCAGGTTGCAATTTAATCAGCATTTGAAATGAAGATAGCTCTGTGTTAATGCTTTGAGTTTGCAACAAAAGAGGCTTGGCAGTGTATCTTGGCACTATTCTTAGATAACAAAGTCTAGAATGCAAACCTGTGGACTAGCTGTCCTGCCATCCTCACCAAAACCCCCAACCAGGTAGAGCTGATCATTCCAAAGGCAGGTGCGATGGCCCACGCGTTTTAGTCCATGGTCGGCACAGGGGAAGTGGAACCACAGAGGAGGAGACTTTCCTGTTAGGCAAGGGCAGAGGGTGTTATTGAGGCAGTAGCACTTTGGCCTCCATGGGGCTCTCAAGAAGACCAAAGCCTTGTTCACTGTTTTTCTCCCACGATTTGCAGGCCTCTCCAAAATTTAATATTCTGTGTATTCCTTTCAGTTGTTGACTAATTCTTCCTCCTCCCTACCCCTTTACTCCATCCTTTATCTCTCTATAGTCTTCCGGTTCTCTTGTCTTCCCACCTTTCCCCCTTCTCAACCATTAAGCTGGCTCTTACGGGTATCATAGATGTAGAGGTCATTGCAGATGGTGTCTCTGGCTCTGTTCAAAGTTTCTCCACCGAACAGGACAGCAAAGGGACCAACCACAGAACATGAGTGATGGCGCAGTCCTCGAGGCCCCTGCCGGGACCCCTGCCCACTGCTCACGAGCCTTGAAAGCTTTTCCATCAAATGGGGGGCAACAGGTGGTTCCTCCTTGAGGGAGAAAGAAGGGATGGAATGGAGGGATTTGGGCATCCAAAGTTTAGTCGCGTTCTACCCTTAGCGAGATGTGAGTAGACAATACCTTAATCTTCCCATGACTCCAATGCCCAGCTACTTCTGGTTCAGCTGAGTTGCAGCCCCCAAAGAGTAATAGCTGGTGACCTGGGTGGGGCCCAGGACTTTGGAGCAAAGCAGCACAGTGACCCGAGCGTGAAACTGTGTGGCAGCCTTCTTCCTTATAGCTGTGAAATTCAGGCCTGAGTTGGGTTTTCTGGAAAATGTAAGTGCTGTATACTGCCCTTTCCCCACTCCCCTCGCCAGCAGTAGAAGGGAGACATGGGAAACGGCCATCATGTGGTTGAGGTGAAAGGTAATATTGAAAGGGGTTAAACTCTTAGACATGGAAGGTTCCCAGGGAAGAATGGTGCTAGGGTGAGGATGTTAGATAAGCTGCCTGCAAATCTGTTTTTCCAGAGTGCAGGTGAAGGAAGGGTGAAAATTTTAGGGCAGGGGAGGTCATACCAATAAGTGCGGGCGACAGGGTCCAGCGTTAACGTGTAGATGCTTCCGTAACGACGCTGAGTGCGGGTCCCGCCCTCCCGGCCTGCTACCCGCAGCTCTCGGTCGGAGATTCGGGTACAGGTGTGACTACTGAGGCCGGCGGGGGGGCAGCTGCCAGAGCCGGCGGTCCACTCTTCCCACATACCGCGGTCCGTGTCCAAAGCGGTCACAGTGGCCGAGCGGCGCGACCCATCCCAGCCGCCCACCACGCAGAGCCAGCGACCGCCCACCGGCGCCGCGTCGTGGTGGCTGCGCCTCGGGCCGCCTCGTGCTGCCGCCCGCACGGCCTGGCCCCCAGCCGGATCGAAGACCACCGTTTCACTGCTCGGCTCTCTCGCTCCTCCAGCTAGGAGACCCCCCACCAGATAGAACCGTCCCCGCAGTTCAGTGCATGAATGGAAGGCCCGCGCCAGCAGCGGGTCCCGCGCCACCGGCCGCCAGGTCCAGCCCGAGCCACGCGCCTCGCCCACAACCCCCGCCATGGGTCCCGGTAGAGGAGAGCTCTGGGGCCGGAGGCCCGGAGCCCAGCTATATGGGGGCCCAAGCTTCTCCGGAACCGCCCCTACCGGAAGCCCCTTCAGGTCTTCACCTCAAGGCACCTGCTCGCCCCGCCGTCACCCAGCAACAACTGCCGCGGCTGCAGCACGACGCTGCAAATTGAAGGTCGCAAAGCACTGGTTACCGTGGAGACAGGAGACCCGGGGAGCTACCGGGAAGCTGTGTTGTCACCATGGCAACAGGAGGTGTGCTAGGTCAATGAAAATGATGAGTGTTGAACTCAGCCCGAGGAAAGCCAGTTCTTCAGAAAGACCCCTGTTTAAGCTGTGAATTCACTTGGGGCTACGACGTTTCAGGTGCCGGTGTTGCTTAGCAAAGATTGAGGAGGAACCATGTCCTTTTGATGGTGGGGAGGGGGAAGAAGCCTGCCACTAGGCATACGGGATCTTAGTTCCCCAACAGGGATCCAACGTTCGCCCAGGCAGTGGAAGCCTGGCGTCTTAACCACCGGGCAGCCGGGGAAATTCGCTTTGGCATTTTCCTGATTGGTTCTCATTTTCCCAGGGATGAGTTAGGACGAAGAGACAAAAGTCAGAGGGCAGACAGTGAAAGTAGACTAAGCACCGATCTGGGAGTCAGGAGACCTGGGTTCTGGTTCCAACTATATCCTGACTCTCAAGGTGATTGATTTTCTCTAGGCCTCTTCTTTCTCATTTATAAACATCGCTGGCTAATCTCTTAAAGTGAAAAGTGAAGTCGCTCAGTCGTGTCCGACTCTTTGCGACCCGTGGACTGCAGCCCACCAATCTCCTCCTTCCATGGGATTCTCCAGGCAAGAATACTGGAGTGGGTTGCCATTGCCTTCTCCAATCTCTTAGTTGTCTTACAAACCAGAGATCTGTGGCAAAGGCTTGACGGTCTTGACTAGGTGGGACAGCCCTTTCCTCTCTGGCCACTAGAGGGTAGTAGAGCCCAGTCTCTGGGTACTGTGCGGGGGTTGGGGGGGCCGCGGGGGAGGAAGCGAGGGCGAGAGGAGAGACTGGGTTGGGGTGAGGGAAGAGACCTGGAACTTTGGAGAACTTTTCACTATTGAGTCCTAGGAAGAGTAATTCCGCATTTCATCTTGTCTCACGAACTCACACAGCACAAGGAAACAGGTACTGTGGCATCTGGAACTCAGAATTAAGGGCAGGGAGTTTCTCCTGATAAGATCCAGGGCAGAAGCTGCCCAGCCTTAGAAGCTGGATAGAGGGGAACGGGGGGAGGAGTGAGAAGAACAGACTCCTGCCCCTCCCTGGTATCGGCCTTTTATTCAAGCCAGGTCCCTGAGCTGCTTCTTAACTCGTCCCTGCAAGACCCAGTGACGAATGAAGAGGCCCAGATCCACACGGACTGGTTTTAGCTACAGGTGAAAATGCAGGCAGATTTCACTTCCAGCATCGCTGAGGTGGGACAGAAACAGGCCTTGTGTCCGCCGGGGCTGGGCTGTAAATGAGAGTGATGACTGCTTACTTTTGCCTTTGGTTTCTATAGCATCAGCTTGGTCCCCATCATGTCCCAGAAACTGAGGCCTTAGAGAGTGACTTGAACTATAGTAGGGATGGAGGTATCATTCAGGGACAGCACAGCAGGGCTTTTCCCACTCCAGATCCTAACTCGTGGTCTTTAGAGAAAAATAGCATGAAGAGGGTAGGGGCAGGAAGGTATGAGGACCTGTTCCTTATCTATTCCTTTAAGCCGAGACCCAGTAGTAGCTTTGAAAGTCCCTGCCCCCCCAACTAGAGCTTTCCCTGATTTTGGCAAAGGGGATCTTCCGTTTTCCAGATCGTGGTTAAAAAAAAAAAAAAAATTTCTAACATCCTTGGCTGAAATCTGAAAGTCAGTCTTTTCCCTAAGGCTTCTAACTGTCTAATCTCCCAAATGCTGGATTCAAATCTGTCCTAAGATTTCACTGAGGACTCCTAAGATTTCAGTGAGGAGCTGCCTTGGGGGTGGTGTCGTTTTGCTTTAACCGTCCTGGCCTATATGCCCATTTTAGGTTCTTGCTTTTGCTTAAGTCTGTGGCGGTTCTGCCAGACTCATTTTCTGCCTCTCCTGGACAGAGGGAACTCCCCAACCCAGGGGCCTTCCCAGGTCCTCTCTCCCAGCTTTGTTTTCCTTCTCCTCCCAGCTGCCACTCTGGGTCCTCAGCAGTCGGCATCTCACTTGAACATGCAGCCTGAACCTCACGTGCTCCTTAGCTGTTCCCTGCCACTTCTGTACCTCTTCCAGTTCCACCTCGTAGTCAGAGGTGTCTGACATGTCCATTGGCATTCCAAACATAGACCTGGGGGAGGACTTTTTCCTCCCCTGGTTAGTCTGAATCAAGCCCGTATTTCGGAGAAAAGAAAAAAAAAAAAAAAAAAAAAACCTGGAGAGGGGAAAAGAGGGGAAGAAGAAGGAGAGAAGAGAGGAAGAAAATAAACCAATTTGTACTTGTCTGACACACACTTGACACTCCAGGGCAGCATCTTAAGTGGTGTGTAATGACTCCATCAATGGTAAAAACCTGAAAGGGCATTAAGATAAAGTGAAGGGCACACCTGTGAGAGAATCATGAGAAATTAGGGAGAAGGGAGGGCTACCAGGGCTTCTCCTTCTCTGGACCTGCTTTCCACCTGCTAATAATATACAGGGACAACCTCTGTCCAGGAGCAGGAGGAGGGGCTCATCATCCTAAAAGTCTCAGAATCCTAATGTGACCCTATGACTTCAGTCTCCTCAGCTGGCTATTTCTGGCAAGCAAGGAATCCCTGCAGCTCAGCTTTTTAGTCTCATGTCTGTCCCAGCCCTGCCTGAATCTACACCCGCTTGTCTCAAAACCTTCACAAAATTCTTAGTCTATCTTCACCTTTCCGTAACCCAGTTTCCTGCCCCTGGAATCATCCCTGGTTCTCAGCATTGTCCGGTCACACAGAAAGCCAACAATTGGACCCCTCGGGGTGTTAGTCACACTGTCAGGACCCTCTCAATTTCCTCCACCGACATCTCCCAGGCTGTCCTATCCTTCTGGCGGTCTCTCCGGCTCTCCCTTTTTTGTCCTCTGACCTTTCTGCATTTTTCCCACAGTTCCTTCTGGCTAGTTGATTTCCTGTCCCCATGCCTTCTTGGCCCCACTGACTCTTTGCTCAGTTCAGCCAGAAGAAGGACATGGGCAGACAGAAGGCCGGAGGAATGACTGGGACAAGAGACTTCAAGAGGCCAGATCTTGAATCGTGACTGAGACGTGAGCTGAAAGGAGTCTGAAAGAAAAGAAGAACTGTAAGCAGGCTTGGGGTGGAGGGGAGTGAGCATCAGGTGAGTTAGAGAATGATGGAGCAGTGGGATAAGGATGGGGAAGAACCTGAGCCATGGTGATCCTGAGTAGGAAAGTATCAATGGGTCATATTGAGTGATGGAAATTGAGGGGGGGAAGCGGGAAGTACCTGAGTGATCCCAACAGTGGGCAAGTGGGCGTCCAGAAATGTCTCTTTAGGTCTTTCTGTCTGTTTCAGATTTTGTCTCCGCTTGTTGTCTCTTTGAATTACCCCTCTTCGATGACTTGTGTGTTTTTCCTGTTACTTTGTCTCTCTAAGTTTCAGCCTGTATCACTGTGCCTTGAGGTCTCTCTCACCATTTCTACTTTGTGTTTTTCTCTCTGGATCTCTGTCTTGTGTCCCCCTGCCCTCTCTCTGCTGCTGAACAGAGCCAACCCTCTGACTTTTCTGCAAGGGGCTCTGGAACCTTCTAGGAGTGACCAGGTTTCTCCCCTCTGGCTGTATGCTAGAAATGTAGAAGCAGTTTGGGGTCCCTGGACCAATCACAGGGTGTTGATCACTGATAAGGACCTAAGTGAGCTTTAGTATAAGGGGCCTGTTCAGGGAGTAGTATTTGTCCACAGAGGACCTTCGAGTGTAGAAGCCTGGGCCCGGGGAGAGAAGCCGGCTAAAATGGGGAGATTAGACTCTAGTCCTTCTTCCTCTGCCTCTCCATATAGCCCATGGCCCAGTGCCTCCTGGTCTCACTGGTTATCCCGGGCAAGGGAGTCTTGCTCTGTTTCTGGATCCCCAGCCCTTCTTCTATGCCACTTCTAGAGTTGAAGGGAGAGCTGAGGTTCAGCAGGAAGGCTTTAAGATGAGGCTGGAGGGCAGTAACTAGGGGTTTCTTCCCAGACAGCCCTAAGTACTTGGAATGTGTGGTGGAAGATGCTCAGGAGAGAGTCAGGGGCATGGTCTACCTGGGCTTCCACTCTTGCTTCTCCCGCCACTGGGACTTAGCTCCTCCTTCCTCAGCTCAAAAGCTCCCCGCCTAGTTCTCTGGGACTGGAGACTGATGCAGGACAGCCCCGAGTCTCTGAGTGCAGCAGGAGCAAGACTAAGAGCTAGTGCTGGTGCAGCAGGGCTTCTCGGGTGTCTTGGAACCTGAAGGACCCAGTCCCTGCTTTCCAGGACCAGGCAGAGCGAGAACCAGGGCACTTAGAGTCAGGCTCCTCCACAGCTGCATGGCACCCTGGTCACTGACCAGGGCAGCGATGCCTGCCTGCTGAGCGCTGAGCATGGGTGGTGGAAACAGGTGGAGCTGCAGGTCTGACATGACTTTGGGTCCTGGTGTGGAGAGAAAGGCCTCCCGAGGTGGCACTAGGGGTAAAGAACCCAGCTGCCAATGCCAGATGTAAGGGTCACAGGTTCCGTCCCTGGGTTGGGAAGATCCCCTGGAGGAGGGCATGGCAACGCACTCCAGTACTCTTGCCTGGAGAACCCCTCGGACAGAGGAACCTGGTGGGCTACAGTCCGTAGGGTCGCAAAGAGTCGGACACGACTGCAGTAACTTAGCATGCACTGGGAAGGAGGGGATTCGAATTGAGGTGAGAGAGAGGTGAGTACTCCTGGACCATACAGAAGGAGGACTCTGCTGACAAATGTCATACTAAAATCCATCCTCCAATTGCAGGAATCCCCAGATCCTACCTGTTCCCCTGATTCCCACCTTCTGCTCATGTCCTCTCAGCTTCTGCCCCTCTCCTCTAACAACTGGCTTCTCCCCTCAGGCCCTTCCCTCCAATCTCCCAGGCCTTTCAGGCTTCCTGAATCTTGTGATGTTTTTCTCCATCCACAGCCCCATATTCTGCTCCGCAGCTGTCCTGCCACCCCCGGGGCCTGATCCTAGGGTGATGCTATATCTCAGGGCCTCAGAAGGCTTTCCTCTGGAGAAGCCAAGCTAGGTGATGTCAGGAACCCAGGCTGATGGCTGGGAAGTGGCAGACTCTTTGCTGCAGAGAGGAGCCACACCCTCAGTATCTAAGCTGGATACCTGAAGACAAGTTTGAGAAACTAAGAGGCCAGATATTACCTGAAGATGCCCTGGTGGTATAGGCTCTGCAGGTGGGGCTGGTCCCTGGGGGCTGTCTGCATGTTTTCTAACCGGTGGGCTCCCTGGGAGGAGCCTGGTTCTTTCTGCGTCTGGGGGGGTGGGGGGACAGGGATGGGGAAATGCAGGGAAGCATAGTTTGGGGCCATCACTAGAATCCATTCTTTCACCAGACTCTTTGGTCTCCACCTAAGCTTTGCCCTTTAAACCACTGCCATCTTCTCCTGCTCTTGTCAGCACTTGGAAGACTCTGATTTCCACAAGGGCTCCAACTCTTGTCCTTGGCCAGTCAGGACCTATTTCCAGAACCTTCCGAAAGTGCTAGCCCACCCAGAGACCAGGGCTTCCCCGGGGGCGCCACAGTAAAGAACCCGCCTGCCAATGCAGGAGACGTGGGTTCGATCGCTGGGTGAGGAAAAATGCCCTGGAGGAGGAAATGGCAACCCACTCCAGTATTCTTGCCTGGAAAATCTTGTGGACAAGGGAGCCTGGCAGCAACAGTTCATGGGGTCACAAGAGTCAGACATGACTGAGCAACTGGGCAGGAGCACCCAGAGACCACATTGTCAAAGAATGAAGGCATCTCTCTCCTTACCCACACCGTGGTCCCTGATTCTGTGATGATGTATTTACAGAAGTTTGGGGAGGTCCTGAGATGAACGCAAGGAGGAGGGGCCTCTGCACACATTATCCTACTGAGAAACAGGACCCAAATTTGCCTTATGCTCGGCTACTGCCTCACTCAGTTCAGGGCTTTTTAGGAACAAGCAAATCCAGCCCCCTAAGCTCTAAGGGATGTTGTTGGGCAACAGGAAAGTGTGGTTGTTGTTAGGCAACAGGAAAGGATGAGGCTGGGTGCTGGGGAATCAGTGGACTTGCAGGATAGCCAGATAGGAACCGCACAGCACATGGCAATGTTTAGAGGAAACCTCTTAGGAAGCAGGACGCCATCATCCGGATACTGGGCACAGTGAAGCTCCAGCTGGAGGGAAGCAAAGGTGCATTTCAGTGGAGGGAAACCTGCCAGAGTATCGGGGTCACTGTCCAGCCTTCTGTGGGTGAAGAGAGTCCCAGGGAGGAGCAGAAAGAGGGATCGTGAAGCTTCTACTGGAAATAGCCTTGGTCCTGAGGGATGGAATCAAGTCCCCTATCAGGAATCTTCCGCTACAGCCTCAGTTAACCCCCTGACACTTCTCTGTACAAACCGCAAAAACCGAAGCAGTGAATAGCTTACTTAGGAATAGCTTAATATCACACAAAGAAACAAAGCTGTATAGAAATGGATTGTAGATATTTCGCCCACCCCCATGCTTCCAACTAGTTCTGCTTGGCTTTATTATCTGCTTCTGTCTCTTGCAAAGCCCAAGGGTCTCCCTGCCAGCCTCTGACTCTTTGACCTGGGATCTCACCTCAGACAAACAGGATATTACTCACTAAGAGGCTCTATCATCTCCTCCTTCCCCTAACCCATCCTCCTAATACCCCACCCCCAGCCCCTCCCATCCTGACCCACTCCTTCTTCCCCTGCTCACTCAATCTGACCCTCACTCTCACTCTTCTTCTCCCCCACACCACCCCACCCAGCCTTGGTCTTCCCTGACTCACCTCCAAGTCCCATTGACACAAACAAAAATTTCAGCACAACCCACTCCAACCGGTTTGGCTGAGGTGTGCAGCCTTCTGTGGAGACAGACACAGGTTACAAGCGGATGCTTGGACGCATTAGATGATGAACATCTGAAGTTAGACACACAGAAAAGCCCTGGGCAGGGACGTACAGAGACGTGCAGGGAACGCGTGATGGAGGGATCTGGCATGTTATTATGCGTGTTGCTCCCAACTGAGGGCTCCTTGAGGCAGGGACCACCTGTATTAGCATCTCTATCCTCTGCCTGCGGCCTAGCCTGGCGTGAGGAGGTGCTCACTAAATGTCTGTTGAATGAACTCAGGCATGCAGGCATGCCTGCAGTGATGCCGCTAGAACAATACACATGCTGAGGAGGCCACCTTGACATGAATTATTCCCATTCTTAGGGCCCAGAATGTGGGTGGGAGGAGGGTAGGTAGTGAGGCATGAGGAGAATGGGGATTCAATGAGGGAGAGAGAACAGAACTCAAGAGACAGCGTACTTGTTTGCAAAGTCTTCAAAAAATATTTCCTTCTGGCCCTAACCCTGGAATTTGCCTGTTGCAAGCTTCATCCCAGAAGAGTGCAGGCAAGGCCTAAGAATGAGGGCGTGTTCCCCAAGAGCATGGCCCATGTGAAATATACAGGACTGAGGGCACAGCAGGAAGAGGGACTTGGACTTGTTGGAGGAGAAGGAGAAAGATCCCTACCTTCAGCAGAGGCCTGAAATGACTTCCTGGCCCAAGTGCTCCCTTTCAGGCCCAGTGGTAGCCTTAGCCCTCCTCCCAAGGCCACCTCTGGTGTTTACTAGGACCTCGACATACCCATGAAAAAATATTTGGCACAGCCTGGCCTTGACAGCCCTGGTAAGTCCAGCGGGAGCCCAGTGTCCCATATGACTGGAACTGCAGTGAGTGATCGAGGGTCCTACACATCTTGACTGGCCACACCACGGAGCACTGTGAATGGAAAAGGTGAAAGGGATATAGGGACTGGTACCCACCTTGTGATCACACTGCTTTCCCACCACTGTGCCTCAGATTCTCCTGGGGTTTCCCGGACCAGGAGGGGTACATCCGTGGGAAGGAAAGGAGCTCCTCTGAAATCGTGCGATAGGATCCGAAGTGTGATAATTATAATTATAACACAGGGTGCTCCTCCCTCTTATTCCCCCCCGGCTTTACCCCACCCCTGCCACTGTGGATCTCAAAGCAACATCGGGGTGGGGTTGCTCCTCTGGCACAGGTGAGTCCAGAAGAGGGGAAGGGGTTCACCTGGCAGAGGCAGAGAGAAACAGGAGCTTTGGCATTCAGCCTGGTCCTTGTGGGAAATAGTTCTCTAAGAAGAGGTCACTGCCATGAACATTGTGAGATTTGGGATCCAGAACCCCTGGAGTCATGGGCCAGAGGTGGGCTCATGGTCCAGAGGCAGGGTTAAAGTCTGGGTCGCTGATCAGGCCCAGGAGAGTCAGGATCTCCACTCTGTACCTGACCACCTTTTCTATCCATAATGTCCATAATGTCATGCCTTCAACAAAAGTGCTTCCAGTCCCCGTTAAGTGCTGTGGACTGTGCTAGCATGGATGATTGAGGCAAGATTACAAAACAAGCCTGACTTTCCAGGAGTTCACAGACTACAGTTCTCATCCTGTCCCTCATTTAACACATTTGCTGAATCCTTGGCACACAGCAGGCTTCAATCGATGCTTCTTGAATTGAAGCTTACAATTTAGTTAAGGAGATAAGATGTGCACAAATTATGAGCACGCAAGGTATAATAAAGGGACTAGCAGAGGCTGAGGAAGAACAGAAGGGAGAAAGATTAATTTTAGGTGGGTGGAACTTGTGCGCGCCCGCCTCGCCGACAAGGAGAACGCTACAGACAGGATTCTTCTGACACGCAGTTTATTGTTACAGCTCTTTTAGGAAGTGGCGAGGGCCCCGATGCAGGGAAAGCGGCCGCTTATATAGCCCAGAGGGGAGACTTGTCAACCTCTGATTGGCTCATGACAGAATACTGCCAGAATACCCGATCAGCATATCCACTTGACGCCAAGAGACACATCCCGCGCATGCGTCTTTTCAGCCTGCATGTTTGCGAAGAACCAGGAAGCAGGAAACCGGCGCCATCCTGTAATGGCGGCTGCGGCTCCCGACATCTCCCCCCTCTCTATCAAACTGCAGTACACCTCAGCCCGCTCAAGCGCCGATCCGCCGATCCGGCCCCCGCACTGCCGGCGAGCGATCAAGGCGCACAGTCGTGCTGGAGACCCTGTGGACCCGATTCCCGTGCAATGGGACCACGAGCCCTGGGAGGTACACACAGGACCGCCATCGAAACTCCTGGTGCAATGGGAACCTGAGCCCTCAGGAAGTTTCAACGACAGCAGTGTCCCACGGCGAGAGCAAATTCAACCAAGCCTGAGGGGAGCTTCCCTGTTCTACCGCGAGCAAAGCTTGCTCGATTATTATTTTTTCTTTTTTGTTTTGTTTTCTTATCCTGCAAAGCAACCAGAGGGTGAGTAAGAGTCCTCCAGCCAACAAGCAACCAAACATGGCTACCCCCACCCATTCTTTGAAGCAGGAAAATGCAGAATGTAGCCAGGAGGCGAAGTCTCCGAGGGTCATGGGCTCCACACGCGTGCCATTTAGGACAGCAATTTTTTCTAAAAGAAGTTGTGACAAGCCTTCAGCTTCTTGTGTCCAATTACCCTCAATTTGGCGCGTTGCTGAAACGTTCCAGAGCACATGAGTAGTCCCGCAAAGGTTTGCAAGCGCGGAGACATCTTCAGTGAGGCTCAGGAGCATCAGAAGAAACAGGATGTTGGCCTTCGGAGCCTGGCGACTCCTCAATCCGCTCCCCATCTCGAGTGCCTTCTCTGGGTCCTTCAGCAGGCCTCCGATCTCTCACGATCCTCGTCAGTCGAGCTGGCACCCAGACGGGACCATCCTGATCCTGAGGAAAAACACACACAGCTCCCCTGGATCTCATCAATACTGGATCCGGGCCTTTCCATTGGTTAGATAGTACATCTTTCCATTTCACTAATTCTTTAGGGTGGCTTGGAGCCGCATGTCTATCTGCAGCGGAACGCCCTTCAGAGTCTAGGTTTAAAAAATTTAAAGTAAAAAGAGCCAGGGAAATAGATGTTTTTGGTCCCATAGTGGGGCCTATTCCCCCTTTTTGTTTTTGTAAGTAATTTTTTAACGTGCCATTGGCGCGCTCCACAATTCCCTGTGCTTGTGGACTATATGGCAGGCCAGTGATGTGGCGTGGATGTGACCTGTTTTCCCACAGTTGTAGCATTCAACACCAGCTGCTCTCTGCGCCGACACAACGGCTACGACCAATCCAGCATCCGTCAGTGGGCCGCCAACCTCTCCACAAGCCCCCATCCAGGCACCCAAACCTTTCCCTTTCCATGGTGTTATTGCATCCCCACACTCCTTGGTACACTGTTCATACATCAATTGTTCAACCAGTGGCATAGCGCCATCGGAATCTCCAAAGATTCGTCCTGCAGCCTCCACCATCCTAGCCACAAAGTCTGAGAACGGCTCGCTGGTCCCTTGTATCATCCTTGTCAGATTACCTGAGACTTGTCCCCTACTTGGTATGCTTTTCCATGCCCCCAACGCTGCCCCACTAATCTGATCATAAACCTCTACAGGGTACACAGCCCGACCAGCCACCCACTGTCCCCGCCCTGCCAGCACACCAAAATTCCACTGAGGATGAGTGGCCACGTTCTGTCCAGCCTGAGCCGCACACAAACCATGACAAATCGCCTTCCAATCCAAACACTGTCCCATAGCCAGGCACGCCTTGACGGTACCACACCAATCGTCAGGGGTCACGGCGTCAGTAGTCAACCCTTCCACCAGTGCTTGTGTGAATGACGCTTTTATCCCGTAGGTTTGCACTGATTCTGCCAAACTCTTTAACAACTTTAGGTCCAAAGGACTGTGTTGTCTGGCATTGTTAGCATCTTCCCAGACAGGGAAAGCAGCTCTTATCTTTTTTCTCTCTTTTTCAGGGATAAGACTGGAGCATGCAGTCTTTATCACTATTTTTGTACCATATCCCTCTTTATGTCTTTTTTCTTTTTTCTTTTGAGAGACTAATTCTAATGCTTCAAGAGGAGGGACTGAGGGCCGATAACCAGGCACGTATGGGTTGGGGCGATATCGCTCCGCCTCATACTTAGCGGCTTCCTCCTCTAGTTCCTGCTGATCCTCCGGATCAAGCCTTTCAGGGGATTCATCCCCTGAATCTCTGGTGGAGGTGTCCTCCTCGGCCTCCGAGGACGTCTCCTCAGACGACGAGGAAGGGGACCCCACTCTTAGGTTCTTAGATTTATCCAAAACTGGATAGAGTTTATTTTTATCTTTTTTTTGTTCCTTTTTTAATCCTTTTATTGCTGGCCTTTTCTTTTCTTTCGAGCTCACCCCCTTTTCTGCTTCTGATAGGCTATCTTGATGCTCACTCAACACCTTTTGACTCTCCTTTACCTGTTCTCGGCACCTTTCATGTAGAGGAGGGACTGAGGGCCGATAACCAGGCACGTATGGGTCGGGGTGATAGCGCTCCGCCTCATACTTAGCAGCTTCCTCCTCTAGTTCCTGCTGATCCTCCGGATCAAGCCTTTCAGGGGATTCATCCCCTGAATCTCTGGTGGAGGTGTCCTCCTCGGCCTCCAAGGACGTCTCCTCAGACGACGAGGAAGGGGACCCCACTCTTAGGTTCTTAGATTTATCCAAAACTGGATAGAGTTTATTTTTATCTTTTTTTCGTTCCTTTTTTAATCCTTTTATTGCTAGCCTTTTCTTTTCTTTTGAGCTCACCCCCTTTTCTGCTTCTGATAGGCTATCTTGATGCTCACTCAACACCTTTTGACTCTCCTTTACCTGTTCTCGGCACCTTTCATGCAAAGCACAAAGGAGCAGGAGAAATGTAAGAGCGAACAACAAAAGATTAACCATACCTTGCAGAAAATGTCCTAGGACTTCTTCCAACGCTGCCAGTTCTGAATCCTCCTGTAGAGCAGCCAGGGTCCCTCGATTTGGTGGTCTTCTTGGTCCCTCCGTCCGGGTTTCGGCCTTCCCGGGTTTCGGCACCAACTGTGGTCGCCCGCCTCGCCGATAAGGAGAACGCCACAGACAGGATTCTTCTGACATGCAGGTTTATTGTTACAGCTCTTTAAGGAAGTGGCGAGAGGGCCCCGATGCAGGGAAAGCAGTTGCTTATATAGCCTAGAGGGGAGGCGTGTCAACTTCTGATTGGCTCATAACGGAACACTGCCATTGGCTCATAACGGAACACTGCCATAATCCCTGATTAGCATATCCGTGACCTTAAGAGACACATCTTGTACATGCGTCTTTTTAGTCTACGTTTGCGAAGAACCAGGAAGCAGGAAACCGGCGCCATCCCGCAATGGCGGCTGTGGCTCCCGACATCCCTGGAAAGCAAGTGTTGTGTCTTAATCTTTTTTTTTTTTTTTAATTCCCAGAGCCTAGTAATGTGTCCAGAATATAGTAGATATTCAGTACATGTTGAGTGAATGGGTGGATGATTGAATGGATGAATGAAGCGCTAACCCTTACTCCCCCATCTTATTCCTTCTCCCCATACCTACTCTTTGTCTGGCCTCCCAGGTCCTAGCGCGCTTCGCTGATTCTGGCTCTAAGCTTCTCCTGTCCTCTCCCTGTGGTCTCTAGAACCTTCTCCAGAGGTGGCCCCTGCCTGCTCCTCCCACACGCATGTCCGTCACACTCCAGGTCAGGATGGGTCTCTGTGACCCTCACATCATGACCTGCTGTGTATGTTCATTCAGCATCACTTGCCTGACCAGTGTTTACAGGTGCCATGACCGAGGAGTCTTGAATCCAAATCCAAGCTTTGTCATCCTCTAACTGGGTCACCCTTAGGCAGGTCAGTGCCTGAACTCTGGTTCCCTCATCTGAAAATCCAAGTGATTCAGTGTATTTCACTGCTTAGTTGATGAGCGTGATAGACACACATTTATTCATTCAACAAATATTTATGGGTCGTTCATTATGCACCAGGCAGTAAACAAGACAAAAGACCCCCCAAAGCCAAAAGACCAAAACCAAATCCCTGTCCTCCTGGGGCTTACTTTGTTACTGAGGAGAAAGGCAATAAGCAAGACAGATACTGTGCTTAGAAAGTGAGGGGTGCTTGGGGCCAATAAACCAGTGATGGACAGGGCTTGTGATATTATTAGGTGGTAATTTATTAAGGTCTTTCCATGTGAACCTGAACATTCCTTTCTTATAATTTTTGGGAGTCCCCCAGGGGAGGCTTTATAATGTTAACCAGTGGGGGATACGCATTTCATATAAGCACCAGTAGCAAAAAAGAATGAGGGAAAAAAGAAGCCTGCCCTTCAGTAAGCAATATCGGGTTGGCCAAAAAGTTCATTCAGGTTGTGCCATGGAAAAACCCAAACTTTTTGGCCAACCCAGTACTTCTTGAGCACTTCAGACACAGACGGGAGAGCCATCCACATTTGAAGCATTCTTTCAGGAGGATTAATTTGGTAGAACACCATATGAGATGGATCAGTGAGGGAGAAACTGAATTTGGAGAGACTGGAAGTTAGGAGGCTGACTCAAACATCTGGGCTGACCCAGGCACGTAGCTGTGGGACCCACGGAAGGACTCTTTGAGGTTGCATATCGACTGAAAAAGTTGCACAACCTAAATGTTTTATTCTGTGGATGTTCTGAGGACTTCAAGCCTGGGAGACAGCCTGTCAGCTTGAAGGGACTGCTGAAGAGGTAAGGGAGGAACCAGGGTATATTGGAGTGTTTGCAACAAAGCCCAGGTAGTCAGGACTTCAGAAAGTTACTATTAAAGAAAACCAGACATCCCAAGTTTAGGAATTTAGCGCTTTTGTATTATCGGATGCAAGAGTCTGGGATCACTGCAATGGTTCCTTTGACATGCACCTCGGCTCTCTGGAGCCAGTGCCCTGTGGTATGCCCTCCTGGGTCTCCTCTGGGTGCCCTCTCATGGGTGGCCGCAGTGGCTGATGGCGGGCATCCTATTTCTTTCTTTTTTTCAGATACTAGGGGATTTGTCTGCTTTTTAACTTTTACTTTATTGTATTATTTTAAAATATTGATTTATTTGACTGTACTGCATCTTAGTTGCAGCATGCAGTATCTTTCGCTGCAAACTCTCTGTTTCAGAGAGCGGGATCCAGTTCCTGGTACCCTGCGGTGGGAGCAGAGTCTTCAGCTGCTGGACTACCAGCCGCTGCTGCTCAGTCATGACAGACTCTTTGCGACCCCAGACTGTAGCCCACCAGGCTCCTCTGTCCATGGGATTCTGCAGGCAAGAATACTGGAATGGGTTGCCATACCCTCCTCCAAGGGATCTTCCCACCCCAGGGATCGAGCCCCCGTCTCTTATGTCTCCTGCGTTGCAAGGGGACGCTTCACCTCTGAGTCACCAGGGAAGCCCACTGGGCCGCCAGATAAGTCCCTATTTTTTTTTTTTTAATATATTGGAGTATAGCTGATTTACACGATGTTAGTTTCAGATGTATGGGCATCCTGGGTCTCTCTTGAGTTCCCTCAGGGCTCATTAATGTGGCAGCTGGAATGGGTACCATATCCTTTGTTTACTGACACAGCAGGCAACATTTATTTATTTTTCCCCTCAGAGCATTTCATAGGAAAATCTGAGGACTAAATCCAAGATCCTTCAGGATGGAGACTGGGGCTTTCCCATTCCTTACTCCACACCGTAGTTACAAAGAGAATTCAGGATGTGGCAGGTGGTGGGAGGTGTTTTGCAGAAAAAAGGGAGGAACATCTCTCCTGTCCCACTCATCCCTTTCTATGCTCACACCCAAGCCCTTCTCCAGGGACTTAGCTCTCCTCCACCTAAGTCTATCCCTCACTCGCCCAGCTATCACATGAACAGTAACGCCCAGAAACCAACCTGACCCTGCTTCTTTGTCTCTTCCAAGAGTAATTACTCCTAAGTGTGAGGCCCAGGCCCACACAAAGCAGGAGAGAAAAGCAGAGTGCATGACCTATTGCAGCCACGCCATAAAGTGGACAGAACCAGATAGAACCAAGGTCAAACCCCAGCTCTGAGATTTCTACCTCTGTGATCCTGGGCAAAGATTTTCTCAATTTTCTGATATGCAGTATTTTTAAATTTTTTATTTTATTTTTAAGCTTTTTATTTTGTGTTGGAAAGTATTTTTTATGTATTATAATTTTTTTAATTGAAAGGTAATTTGCCTTAAAATGTTGTGTTGGTTTCTTTTGTATAACAAGAGTCAGTCATAACTATATCTATATATTCCTTTCCTATTGAGCCCTCCTCCCATCCTCCTGATATCCCTGATATGCAGTATTAAAAGAAAATTTTTAAAAGCTAAAATCATGACTCATATAAACATAAAACAAATACATGCCAAAGAATTTATTTAACTCATTGGTTAATGAGAGAACCAGCAAGATATGACAACCCGTTGAGGGAAGAATTCAAAGAATACATATATGTGAGCAATCGGGAATACTGGAATAAATTTACGAATATCTGCAAAACTGGTCAAGAACCATTGGGTGATAATGAACTGCATGGCCGCCAAACATTTTGTTTGCATTTTTAAGGATGAGAATTATTTCATTACTATCAGTGTTGTAGAACTTGCACAGTTATAAATGGCTCAAAAACAATAACATACACAGGCCTCAATAGCATCAGATAACCTGGCAGCTTGCACTGAAGAGAACACCCAGCAGTTTGTATTTTTGTTGTTTTCTCCCCATTCCAAAGTTTTTCACAAAAATTTAACAGAAATATTCATGGAGGTGATATATTTGAAACATCTCACACAGTTCTTGGCACATCGTGCTATGTGATAAGTCGCTTCAGTTGCGTCTGACTCTGCACAACACCGTGGACCCTAGCTCGCCAAGCTCCTCTGTCCATGGGATTCTCCAGGCAAGAATACTAGAGTGGGTTACCATGCCCTCCCCTCCTCCAGGGGATCTTCCTGACCCAAGGATCGAACCCTGGTCTCATGTCTCATATTGGCGGGGGAATTCTTTACCACTAGCGCCACCTGGGAAATACTCTTGGCATATCACGGACACTCAATATCTGAAAATTCCCTTCCCCATCTTTCAGTCTGAAACAAACAAAAAAAATCACAGGGAAAGATTTTCTTTGAGGCGAATGCTGCTAGAGGAATGTATATCAAGGGTTTCAGGGCTCAGCAGTGGAAGTAGTCACATCTGGCCTGGAAAGTCTCCTCAGTAGAAGGAATCTGGTCACTTCAGATCCTCTCCCCTTGGTGTGCTTAATCCAGAGAAAATCTCCCAGGGGTCCTCAGTCTCTGGATCTAGTGCCTGATGATCTGAGGTGCAGCCGATGCAATAATAATAGAAATGAATTGCCCGATAAGTGTAATGCTCTTGAATCATCCTGAAACCACCCTCCCCTCTGTCTGTGGAAAAATTGCCTTCCATGAAACTGGTCCTTGGGGCCAACAGGTTGGGTACCACTGGCATAGCCACAACACCCAGGCCACATTTCTCTGTCCCTTTCAAAGTGAAAGTGTTATTCTCTTGGTCGTGTCCAACTCTTTGCAACCCTGTGGACTGTAGCCCGCCAGGCTCATCTCTCCGTGGGATTCTCCAGGCAAGAATACTGAAGTAGGTAGCCATTTCCTTCTCCAGAATATCTGCCCAACCCAGAGACTGAACCCAGGTCTCCCGCATTGCAGGCAGACTCTTTTATCCTCTCAGCCACCAGGGAAGCCATGCCTCTGTCCCTTTATAGCACATCAACTGTGGCCACACGAATAGCTCATCTGGTACTCATGACTCAGTGGGCAGACTAGACAGTGTGGTGATCACTCCCATTTTACAGAAGAAGAAAGAGGTTCAGAGAGATTAAATAACTCGACCAAGGTCACACAGCTTGTCAGTGGCAGAGCCAGTATCGAATGGAATCCGGTATCTCAGAAAACTCAGGGAAAAGATTTACGTCCAAGACTCTTCCCCGCTCCTCAAGGCCAGAGTTTATAGCTTGAGCTCTGCACTTCTAGAACACTATAAATCAAATTTGGTTTTCCTTGAGCTGACAGGTTTAAGGAAGTAATAAGTTTTACATTGCAGATTATTAATCTATTACAGCGATTTCATCAGTTTGTGAAATAACTACGTGATGTAAGCTGTGAAGCTCCCTCTGCAAACCAACCCCACAAGCATCCCCATGGGTGCTGGGCGTCCCAGGGGGCAGTGGCCCGGGGGCACACAGGGGCGGTCCCAAGGGCAACTCACTGGGGGAGCCCTTTACTAGGTGCCTGAGGAACAGGACATGCTCTTCAGACAGGCTCCCACCCCCAGCCCTTTCCCCTCTCTCTCCCACACTAGACTCTGAGTCCTCCTCCTCCTCCTCCAGGGCCCCTGACTGACTTTCCGTCCACCCTTTGAATCTAGAGTTATTGTCGTTAAGGAAATGGCAACCCACTCCAGTACTCTTGCCTGGAAAATCCCATGGATGGAGGAGCCTGGTAGGCTACAGTCCACGAGGTCGCAAAGAGTCGGACACGACTGTGCAACTTCACTTTCAGTTGCTAAGTAGCTCAGTCATGTCCAATTCTTTTGCTAACCCATGGACTGTAGCGAGCCAGGCTTCTCTGTCCACAGAATTCCCCAGGCAAGAATACTGGAGTGGATCACTATTTCCTTCTCCAGGGGGGGTTTCCAACCCAGGGATTGAACCCAGTCTCCTGCAATGTCAGGTGGATTCTTTACCACTGAGCTATCAGGGAAACCCTCTAATCTAGATGCTCTGCTCTCCCGACAAAAGTATCCTAACAGTTGTCTCAGCTTCACCTCTTGCCTCTCTTTAATTATAAACTGTTAATATGAAAGTTAGGTCATGCCACATACATGCTCAGAAAAATCCAGTGGCTTCCTACTGCATATGGACTTTTCTGAAGAGACCATACAAGGCAATTCAGTGTTCAGGATGAGCAGTAGGGAGTGCCTTCAGGACTGACATCTTTGGGGAAGGAAGGAAGCAAGGTGGAGTGGAAGGGGACCTTAAGCCGAAATGCAGCCTCAACCAACAACAGCTTCGGCCCGCGGGGATTGTGGACAACTCCCCTTGGGGATGGTCCATACCTCTGTAGCATCCCACAGCCACTTCCATCTCAACAATCACAGGAGCGGAAGATACAGACCCAAGGGCTTTCTCCCTACTGATTCCCTGCCTTCTCATTACTTCGGGGCTACGTCGCACCAACAGACAGGGCAATGTTGTCTCATTAACTGTCTGATTTCATGTCTCCGTGTCAATTAAATGTTTCTATATTTCTATCTCGCAGCTTGAGGAATAATATTAGTTTAATGTATTAAGAGGAAAGTAATTAAATATTTGTTCTTGGGTAATTGTGTATAAACTGCAGTTCTTGGGTAATTGTATATAAACTGCATGACAATTGAGCTGGTGATGTAATTAGTGAATCTTAATTGGAGACCCTCTTACAATCAATGTTTAATTTACTAAAACTGTTTTGGCTTAAGAGCGAATTAAATGCTTGTCATTGGCCTTCCACACCCACGACGTGCAGAGTCAGCCCGTTTCCTGGCTGGCTGTAGGGGAGACCTTCTCTGCTGTCAGTTGGCCATGTCATCTCTAGGAAGTCTTATAGCCTGCCTGGAACTCAGTTTTATTATCTGCAAGTTGGGAGCCTTGGGAAGAAAATACTGAGGGATAATGTGTATTGAGCACCTGTAGTCAGTCAGATACGCACCTCATAAGTTCCCGTGGTACCTCATTACATGTGGGTGGTTCATTATACGCATTCTAAGCACATGTGTTAACTCACATGTGGGTAACTCAGCCCCAGCAACAACCCTACATGTAGGTGCCGCTCTCTTCATTTGCTAGAAAAGGACACTGAAATGCAGTGTAACTTGCTCAGCAAACAGAGCAAAGAGCTGTGGCATCAGAACCCGTTCTGTCATCAGGAAAGGCTATCATCTCTGATGACAATCTCTAGCTTCTTTTCTATCTCAAAGGGTCTATTTGGGCCAGTCCCGCAGACACCCAGACCCTTCCATCCCACCGCCACTCTGTCCCTCCCTGGTACGGAGCCCTTTGTGTAGTCAGAGCCTTGGCTTTGATCTTTTCTGGTTTGTTACCAGCACCAGAGCCTCCCTTCATCAGCCAGGATGGGCTCGAGGATTCTGCAGTAACAGCCCCAAACCGAAGCAACTTTTATAACAGAGGTTTATTTCTCACTCATGTTCCATGTTCAGTGTGGGAGTTGCCAACCAATGTTTTGTCCTGTTTTCTGGACTTCCAGCTGTCCACTTAGGGCCCATCATCAATACCTGCAGCCCAGAAAACAGAGCAAAGTGTTTCTTTACAATCTTCAGCATCTTCTTACATGACGCCTCACTTTCCTTCTCTTCTGGACTTCTTCCTTTCTGCCTCTGCCCCACTCACAAATTCCTGGCTTCATTCTGCCCGGGCCCTACATAATTAAGGCTGGGAATATCCCATCAAGATAAAGATATTCTTTACTTGTAAGGGTCACAGTGGTTCTTATCCCCTTGGGAGCAGACTCTGGGCTATCAGATATTTCAGAGGGGAGCATCTGTTAGGATGATAAATGCCTCTCCTTTGATTATAATGATGATAAGCTCAATTCACAACAATGGATGCACCACCTCCACCTCCCTTCCTGCCAATCAGAGTGCAGATGGGAAGGAATAAAGCATAAAGAGGATGAAGGGGTCAGACCCTTGCCTGCTGTTTCTCAGCGGTTCCCTTCAATCCTAACCTCAGTCTTAATCACCCTGTTCCTCTCTTAACTTCTTTCTCTTGCAATCAATATGGCATCCTTTCTCATTGCCTTTGGTCTTTATGTTGACCTTATACTCACCCCTCATCATCCCAGTTCCCTTTGTTTTATTCTCCATAATGCCCTTCAACCACCTCCATCTTTCTCTTCTTGTGTGTCTCTCCCTGTCATTAATGGGGCTGACTCTGGGAGATAGGTGGCAGGGGACAGAGGACTTCCATTTCTTGCCCCCCCTTAGCCACTAACGAAAGAGGATGCTTGCAGGATGATGCTGACAGAGGCTCCAAGGGCAATTTTATTTATTTGTTTTTATAGTTGTGTCTATTTATTTATTTGTAGCTGTGCTGGGTCTTCCCTGCTGTGTGGGGCTTTTCTCTAGCTGTGGCAAGTGGGGACTACCTGTTGTGATGGCTTCTCTTGCTGAGAAGTACAGGCTGTCAGCATGTGGGATCTTCCCAGACCGGGGATACAACCCTTATCTCCTGCATTGGCAGGCAGATTCTTTACCACTGAGCCACTAGGGAAGCTCCTAATTGCTTATTTTCAAATCAACCAATTATTTGGCTGTGCTGGGTTTTAGTTGATGCATGTGGGACCTAGGTCCCTAACCAGGGATTAAACCCAGGGCCCCTGCATTGGAAGCTTGGAATCTTAAACACTAGACCATCAGGGAAGCCCCCAGGGATAAGTTTAGAGTCTGTCTTGCCCACTGCTTTATCTCAGCACACAGCCTGGCACACATAGGTAGTCATTATTTCTAGGATAAATGAATAGCTGAATGAATGGCTTAATGATGTTTCCTCTGAAAGGCTCTCCATGGACCCTCTCAGCTCTGAGGTCCTATCGTTCTATGCGATTCCATAAGACTCCTGCTTCTAGACTGTCTTTTGGGACTGACGGGGCAGAGACACCAATTCAAATAGCAGTAAATGTGCAAGTGATTTTATACCTAATTGACAAACTAAACACAGATAAATCACCAGGACCAGATGGCACTCACTCGAGAGCAGTGAAGGAACTCGAGGGTGAAATTGGGGAATTGTTGGCCAAAACGTGTAAGTGCTCATCACAAAGGGACATGGTGCCAGAGAGCTGGAGGAGGGGACGGTGCCTCCGCAGAGGACTCTAGGAGACTGGCTTCAACAGTGAGACTGGCTGTGAAAATGGGCAAGTGATCCAAATATAGAATAAGGAGTAGCAGTGCTAGCAAAAGCTACACGCCAGCAAGGACGGCTCCTTTGGTTCTGTACAAGGAAATCTTTCCTGGCAAAACCTTCTAGGATTATGTGTGGGGAGACATATGGATAGCGGCAGGGGAGCCAGCAGAGGAAATGAGTCTACATTCTCTGAATTATATGCTAAAATCTATAGAAAATAAAAAACCAAACCATCTGAGATCAGCTGCCTTAGAAGAAATTCTGATTTAAGACAGAACACTTGCACAGGACTAATAATTTATGATCACAAAGGTTATTTCAACTTCTCCAAGATATTCTTGAAAGGTTGGTCTTTACAACAACTTCGTAAAAATGGTAGAACTTTTTTTATTGACTGTCACTTGAGAAGTGACACAGAGAAAATAAATGACTTGCCCAAGTCCTCTACTCCTTCAGTTCTCCACTGTATCATCCCTAGGGTAAGGAATGCTGATATAGAAATAGTCACATCTCCAAGAACTTGCTTGTCACTGAGACAGCCAAGGCAACAATATCCCTGTCTCACTGCTACCTTGCAGATCGCCCATGAGTAATATCCAGTGTGGGGGCAGGGAAGGGATCCAGAATCCGAGCTGCAAGAGAGTCTGAGAAAAGCCAGTTTTAAGCTTCCCAGCCTTTGCAGTAATGAAAAAAAATACTAGACATTGAGAAGAATGCTGAGGGCCAAATAGCTGTATGCACTGTACTCTGTGAAGGAGAGGACATTCCAAGAGGAGAAAAAGGTGTTTTCAAAGGAAGGGATTACAAAAGATCATAGTGCTATATACACTGGATGTTTGTGTCTCCCCAGAGTTCACAGGTTAAAACCAAGCCTCCAGAATGATGGGATGAGGAGGTGGGGCTGTTGGAATGTGATTAGGTCATGAAGGGAGAGCCCTCATGAATGGCCTCAGCGCTTTCATAAAAAAAGAGACTTAAAAAATAAAAAAAGCGAGAGTGCAAGAGCTCTCACACTTTCCACTACGGACAGTCACAGCCGGAAGATGTCTTATGAACCGGGAAGACACCGAAGCTGCCTGTGGCTTGATCGTGAACTTCCCAGGCTCTAGAACCATGGAAAATAAATGATCATTGTTTATGTGCCACCCAGGCTAAGACACATAAGTTAGAAGCATCCTAGCCCTTTGGCAAGACTGTACAGTGCCAGGGGCTCAGCCAGTGGCCAATTTCTCTGCCCCACTCCTTGCCTCCCTCCTGGGAAACACCGACATTAGAGCTTGTCCCACTTTGGCCCCCTGATGCGAAGAGCTGGCTCATTTGAAAAGACCTTGATGCTGGAAAGATTGAAGGCGCGAGGAGAAGGGGATGGACGACAGAGGATGAGATGGCTGGATGGCATCACTGACTGAATGGACACGAGTTTGAGTAAACTCCAGGAGTTGGTGATGGACAGGGAGGCCTGGCGTGCTGCAGTCCATGGGGGTCACAAAGAGTCGGACACGACTGAGCGACTGAACTGAACTGAACAGTGAGAAGTGCTGAAGGGGCAGGGCTGGATTTCTTGCAACCAGTCAGCTATCATTCCTGTCCTGCGGGGGCTGGAAGCTGATAGGATCGGGAGACGGAGGGCATGCTGTGGCAGCGAGTAACTGTGATCTTCTCTAACCCACCCACGTGGGGCTCTCTGTACCTCAGAGAGGAGCAAATAAATACAAGGCACGTACGTTATTAAGTGTAATTACATTGTTACTTATAGGTTCAATTAAATACGCTGGACATTTTTATAACATAATTTGAGGTGTGATGCGTGCAGCAACGGCATTAACCTTTAATCACAGTTCTTTCCCTTTGAATTGCAGTAATGACCCTATTAATTAGTAATGAAATGATTAAATAGGAGCAGAAGACATCAGATCATGATTCTTCTCCCTGGGTCCCTCTCCTTAGATTGAAAGGTGGCCTTTTGACCTTCCTCCCCCAAGAAAACACATCTCAGGGAGTGGGTGTGTATCTTAGGGCGGGAGGAATGTTGAATTTTCTACAACCTCTTCTCTCCCAGAACACAGGGTAGAAAAATAGATCGGACGAGTGGTGTATAATCAGGGATGTGCAGTGTCTGCTCTGAGGACGTTTACTTGGGTTGCTGACAATTGTCCCTTCCGGGCACTAGATTTGCGAATGTGATGACATGAGTTAGGCAGCTCTGGGCAGCACTAATGCTGAGATCAGCTCAGCTCTGACCATTTCCTTCTGTCTACTGCCTGTTCCCACCTCCCAGTGTAACCCCCTGCCCCACTCAGGATCTCAATAGGCTTTAGAGAATCCACTCACTGTCTGCCTTCTGTGATGGCTGAGGCCCCCATGCTGTGCTTCCAACCAATCTGATCACCCACCCACTTGCCCCCTGTGGTCCCATTCAGGTGAATTTTCTCCCTCCATATATCAGCAATCATGGGAAACACTGAGGGTATCAAGCAATGATCATTGCTCTGGGCATCTCTGTTAAACTTGGTTATAAGCTGTGTTGCGATCACTGTACCCCTGCAATAATTGACACATTAGTAACTACAATAGAAGGGCATGGTCTAGGGGAAGCTCAGAGGAGGGACAGCTATAGTGTCATGGAGGGCTTCCTGGAGAAGGTGACACCCAAGACAAGTCTTTTAGGATAAGTGAAGCTAACAAATGGAGACACAGGCCAGGGCAGGGATTCCAAGCCTGGGATCATGAATGAGGACATTGGGTGAAAAATTGCTCCTTGTTGCCCTTCTGAATCTTTAATTCAATAGAATACACCATATACTATCATACTCCATGTTACTCATCTGTATTCATGAAGTCATCCCAGAATCTGCTTGCTGGGCCCACCGTCCTGGTCCCCAACTATTGGGTCTGGCTTTAATTCAGCGTCTTGCTCTGGCCCCTGTACATGTGGTGTCTGTTTTAGGAACTCATAGCTGCCTTCTGTGTCTCCCGCCAGGGTTCCTTACACCAGCTTTCTGCCCTCTGTCTCCTCGGTGGCACACCTTCCCCAGCCCTTCTCCATCTGAGCTCCAAATGCGAGCTTGAGTCCAATTAGCACAGTCACTTCTGTCCAATTTGAAGAAATGACAGAACCACAGCAGAGTATGTTTAAGAGCACACAAGCGTCGCACTCCGAGCCCATCCAGCCACGCAGCTGCCCTCAGCCCCAGCCTACACCTACCACAGACCCTCAGCCCAGCATCTCTCTGGAGTGTGCTTTCCTTTCATTCTTCAGAACTGATCAAATTTATAGAATGTGTCTGGCTTTAGTTAAAATACAAGTTCAGCTACTGTAACTGGGAGATCAAATAAGACTGGCTCAAACAACAAAGAAGTTTATGCTTCTCCCATGTAAGAGTCTCAAGTGAGTAGTCTAGGACTGACAAGGTGGCTCCATAATCATTATGAGCCCAGACTCCTTTTGTCCTGCCAACCTCAACATGCAGTTCTCACCTCATGATCCAAAATGGCTGCCCCAGCTCCTGCCCCCCAGGGAACACAGGGCTCTTCCTTTTAAGAAGATACTTTGTAATTTGTTGTCATACCATTTCTGTTCACAGACATCAGTACTTAGTCATAGATGGAGGCTGGGAAATTTGTATCAGAAGAGAAGAATGGGTTTGAGGAGACAAGTAATAGACTCTTCCATCATCTTTATGTATTTGTAACTGTGGACCTCCCTGGACTTACAACAGGATGCCAGGAAGCCTGATAACTGTCTGCCTGTAGCCTCTCAGGCTCTCTCCCCCCCCCCACCAGTTGTTCATTCATTCAGAATGTATTGAGTAGCTACTAAGGGGTGGGCCCTGGGGCTTGATAACTGATTAACTTACTCATTGTTAAATAAGAGACAAATGATGGATAACTAATTGCAAGACATGTGTGAAAATGAGAAGGTTCATTAGAAGGGTGAAGATAAAGAACTACTGAAGTTTAGAGCACAGAGGGGTCTTTCTGGAAGGATGAGACCACACGGGAAATGTTGCATTTAAGCTGGGCCTTGGAGGTCAAGAAGGATTTGCAGATTCATATGCTGGGATGAGTGACCATTCGCCTTTCTATGTAGTATTTACTAGCTAGCGAGCTACACCAGGACTTAGCTAGCTGTGCTGGGTCTTAGTTGTAACATGTGGGAGCTTTAGTTGCAGCATGCAAACTCTCAGTTGTGGCACAGGGATCTGGTTCCCTGACCAGGGGTCGAACCATGGCTCCTTGCATTGGGAGCTCAGAGTCTTAGCCATTGGACCACTAAGGAAATCCTTCACTTTTCTTCATAGAGCTTTTAGGAAGGCTGTGAGGAGCTCATGTCTTCCTGTAGGTTAGATGCCAGATACAGCAGAGATAGGAAAGAGCGGCCTCCTCACCTGGCTCTGGTGCCCAGGAGAGAGCTGTCCCCCACTGAAGGAGTTTGGGAAAATCCCACAGTTCAGGCTACCCTCTATGCCGGGCTCTGTTGGGACTTAGACACAGGCCTGGCCTCAGGGTGTTTATAATTTCTTTAGGGTTTAGAATTGAAGCCAGCAATTGTATGCATCAACAATTATTAGTTATTATTATTCATTATTAATGTTGAGAAGAAAATAAGAACGTACAACTGTTCTAAGTGCTTAGAAAGGGCTCCAGCTACCCAGGAAGAGAAGAGATCTTTGTGGGTTGATGCAGTCAGGGGCCTGGAATTTCAGATGATCCTTGAAGGATGGGTCAGATTTTGAAAGATAATAAGGAGCTCATGAAGAATTCCATGGAAAAAACTGGAAGATGGGAAGGAATATTGTTCCAGGAGACAATGGTGTCTTAATTTGTATTTCCCCCAAACAGACTGAGAAGTGACTTGCGTACAAGCAGTTCACACTGGAAGTAATCAGGGGAGTGAAACAGGGAAGGATGAGAACCAGCTAAGGATGCCTTGTTGCAGGTCCCCTTCCCACCAGTGCTTCCCACAGTGAACCACAGACCTGGGTAGAGGATGGCAAAAGGGGAAAGCCTTCACCATCCACCACCACTAGCCAAGGGTGTGAACTCCCTTTGTATTGCCAGGTGTGCCAGTGAGAGTGCCCAGCGGGTCTCTGCAGCTGTCACATCCCTCACATCAGAAAAGTCCAAGGACAGGAATCCAAGGTGTGCAATTCAGGCTAACATGGGGTGGGAGCTGTCTGAAGATAATGTGCAGGAAGCTGTTCTCAGCCTGTGTCTGGAGGATGGGAAGGCCAACAGGATGGGAAGTGGTAACCAAGAGATGTCCGATTCAAGGGATCCTGTTGAAGTGAGGGAAGCTCAAGTCTCCACAGGCCCAGGAGGTTAATTCAACCTGAGCAGACAGTGGGAGCAGGGAAAGTGTGCAGAGGGGATGAAGAGAAGGGTGGGGGATGTGGAGAAAACTGGAGGGAGGAGAAGAGAGGAGGGGTGTATTAATACTTGTGATGTGCCGTCTCCACTCTGATTTACAATCAAATACCTCCCTTGAGGAGGCTGCAGTGCATGCCTGTGGGGATGGGAAGGAAGAAATACTGGGAGTAGGGTGGGGTGATCCTTCTGAGCAGGTGCCCAGAGAGCAGGGGAGCCCCCAGGGTGCAGAGGAGGTAGGGCTGGAGTTAAAGCCAGTATGAGTACTGGGAAGTGGATGGACAAGTAGGCTTTCCTGATGTGAGGACAGATCAAGTCCACTCAGCATCCTTATCCAAGGGGGTTGAACCCACACTCTCATTCTTCACAACTATTGACATATTCTTCAGAGTCCCTGGAGTCAATACAGTCAGGAGGTGCAAGCCTTGGCCAGCATCCAGGATGCCATAAGTCTTGATCATTATATGAAATTGCATGAATATGATGTGCCAGATGGTAGGGGAGGGTCCACTTGGCAGAAATGATACTTCATACAAAAGCTCGGAAGAGGATGACAGGTTAATAAGAGCTAACAGCGACTGCACACTGACTGAGGTCCAGGCACTGTTCTAAACTCTTTGCATGAGTTACTCTGCTCCATTCATTCCTAGGCTTCCCTGATGGCCCAGATGGTAAAGAATCCACCTGCAATGGGGGAGACCTGGGTGTGATCCCTGGATTGGGAAGATCCCCTGGAGGAGGGCATGGCAACCCACTCCAGTATTCTTGCCTGGAGAATCCCCATGGACAGAGGAGCCTGGTGGGCTACAGTTCATGGGGTCACAAAGAGTCAGACGTGACTGAGTGACTAAGCAGAGCACTGCACATCCTTGGAATAATCCCACGAGGAAGGTGCATCTAGGGGAAGTGTGCCTGTGGGAAGGATGGAATTGAAACGTAAAAGGAGTGACTGGTTCTCGACTGGGACCCCAGATGGCCTGTGGGCAACTCAGTTTTGACCACTGAGTCCCTCTTCTAACGTGAAAAACACAGACAGGGGCACTCATTGTGCAGATTAGTCATCCTATTCAGAAAGACATTTCCAGAGTGCCTGCCCCATCGTAGCTCTCAGTTAGCGGTACATAGGAGATAGAGTTTGGATACACAGACACTGAAACTCCAGGACTTTCCAATGTTTGGAGAAAAAGAGGGAGACATGTTTGAAATCAGCACCGTCCTGGACTCCAAAATACATGGCTTGCCCATAGCATTTTATTTACTTATAAAAAGACAAGTATCTTCAAGGGCCACCCTGTGCCTCGAGGCAGGCAGACATCCTTGACCTTGTACAAGTTAGTCCTTGAGGGGAGCCACTGGATGGAGTTAAGTAGCTGGGAAAGTCAGCCCTGTTTAGTATGTCACTCTGGTTTGAATGGGGAGAAAGGTTAAAAGAGGGCAGTGGGGTAAAATAAGATTTTGCAAAGCTTTGGGCGAGACACAGTTGTGCCAGGCAGCTTCTTTTTGCCTCTCCTGAATGGCTTTTGGCCTTGCTCTGGCCATGCCCATGGGAAGCAGACCTGCCGCTGCTGCTAAGTCGCTTCAGTCGTGTCCCACTCTGTGTGACCCCATAGACGGCAGCCCACCAGGCTCCCCCGTCCCTGGGATTCTCCAGGCAAGAACACTGGAGTGGGTTGCCATTTCCTTCTCCAGTGCGTGAAAGTGAAAAGTGAAAGTGAAGTCGCTCAGTCGTGTCTGACTCTCAGCGACCCCACGGACTGCAGCCCACCAGGCTCCTCCGTCCGTGAGATTTTCCAGGCAAGAGTACTGAAGCATCCTACCCTACCTCAAATAGTAGAACTGGGAGGAAATGAAAATCAAGGACCAGAAAAAGGAGTTTAAAAGACATATATTACAGGCAAAAAATAGGAGAAGGCTGCAAGAGGCAACAGAGTCTTGGGAACTAATAAGGAAAAACTGGAGAGAATCAAATAAAGTGACTTCCCATGAAGAAGCTGATGAAGAGCCAACAAGATGAAGGAGTCACTACCAGATTGATATCCTCAGACTTCCCTCAATCCTTCACCACCAGGAGCCAGCTTTTAAAAACACAAGTCAGGCCGGTATCTGAGCCATAATTCAGCACAGGGATATTTTGATTTTCAACCCAGTAACCTCAGCCACCCAAAGATGGTACAACTACTTAACCTAACTGTGGTGGTGACTCTGCCACCCTGCTGCTGCTGCTGCTGAGTCACTTCAGTCATATCTGACTCTGTGTGACCCCATAGACAGCAGCCCAACAGGCTCCCCCGTCCCTGGGATTCTCCAGGCAAGAACACTGGAGTGGGTTGCCATTTCCTTCTCCAGGGCATCTTCCTGACCTTCATGCCTATGTTTCAAGTCCCACCATGGTTGGATTGAGCCTGTTTTTTGGTTTATGGGCAACTGTTTCATTTTCCCTTGAACCCCTGCCACCAGCTGAGGACTATCTTCATGGATTGAGGCTGACCCTCTGGAGAACAGACCTTGTATTTCCCCAAAAAGAGCACTTATGTACATTCTCCTCAGTGGGTTTGGAGATCAGACAAACCAGGGTTTAAATTTCAATTCAGCTACTGATTATCCATAAGCCCTTGGGCAAAAATAACCTTTCAGATTCCTCATTCTGACAATAATTTATTGGGACTTACTGTATGTCAGACACAGTTCACTCTAGGAGTGTTATGCACTGTTTTGGCCTGAATGTATGTGGCCCAAAATACATCAGTTCAGTTCACTTACTCATTCCTGCTGATCCTCCGGATCAAGCCTTTCAGGGGATTCATCCCCTGAATCTCTGGTGGAGGTGTCCTCCTCGGCCTCCGAGGACGTCTCCTCAGACGACGAGGAAGGGGACCCCACTCTTAGGTTCTTAGATTTATCCAAAACTGGATAGAGTTTATTTTTATCTTTTTTTTGTTCCTTTTTTAATCCTTTTATTGCTGGCCTTTTCTTTTCTTTCGAGCTCACCCCCTTTGCTGCTTCTGATAGGCTATCTTGATGCTCACTCAACACCTTTTGACTCTCCTTTACCTGTTCTCGGCACCTTTCATGCAAACCACAAAGGATCAACCATACCTTGAGGAGCAGGAGAAATGTGAGAGCGAACAACAAAGGATTAACCATACCTTGCATAAAAATGTCCTAGGACTTCTTCCAATGCTGCCAGTTCTGAATCCTCCTGTAGAGCAGCCAGGGTCCCTCGATTTGGTGGTCTTCTTGGTCCCTCCGTCCGGGTTTCGGCCTTCCCGGGTTTCAGCACCAACTGTGCGCGCCCGCCTCGCCGACAAGGAGAACGCCACAGACAGGATTCTTCTGACATGCAGTTTATTGTTACAGCTCTTTTAGGAAGTGGCGAGGGCCCCGATGCAGGGAAAGCGGCCGCTTATATAGCCCAGAGGGGAGACTTGTCAACCTCTGATTGGCTCATGACAGAATACTGCCAGAATACCCGATCAGCATATCCGCTTGACGCCAAGAGACACATCCCGCGCATGCGTCTTTTCAGCCTGCATGTTTGCGAAGAACCAGGAAGCAGGAAACCGGCGCCATCCTGTAATGGCGGCTGCGGCTCCCGACAGGAACTGAAAAGGCTTCATGGAAAATGTGGCATCTGAGGTCAGCTTTGAAAGATGAGTAAGATTTTGACAGGTGGAATCAGGAGTGTGTTTGTTTATGTGTGTGTAAAATATTCTACATGAAATGACCCCCACCCCTGCACCTTGCTGTCCTTGACCCTTCCTGCTTGCCCCTCTCCAGACAAAAGGATCCTGCTGCAAGATTTTAAACCGTATATATTTCCTCCTCTCTCCTGTCTACCTGTATGTGTGTATATATATATATATATATATATTTTAGCTCCAGTATGTCAGTGATCTTGTGTCTCCCCTTCCCTTAGTTTTCAGGGAGTTGAGTTTGCCCCCTTCTCTGGCTATCCCAGATAGGTCAGTAAGGTTTCATGTAACTTGGCAGTTACATTATAGGCAACATGGAAATAGTTGGTCTGACCGGTAAGAATGTACTTATAGGAATACAAGGACAGAGTATGTGAAATCGATTGTCCTTGCGAAGTCCAGACATGTGGCTTTGTTCAGTAACCATGGGGTACATGGTTAAAGCAACCCCAGAGATGGTGGAAAGGAGCCCCTTCCCGCGCCGGGGGCGCTGGTGCAGTGTGGGGACTCCCAGCCAGTGGTGAGAAGGTGTTGATGCTGATGGAAAGTCCTGCTAGGGAGGCCAGCAGTCTGTGGGTTACCATTTGGTCAATCCCTTGGCTTCTCCTATGTCAAGGGGGGAGGCTTAGGGGAGGGGGTCACTTAAGTTCCTTCTGAGGGGTCTCTGGGGCTTCCCCGGTGGCTCACACGGTAAAGAACTGCCTGCAATGCAGAAGACCTGGGTTTGATCCCCGGGTTGGGAAGATCCCCTGAAGAAGGGAATGGCTACCAGTATTCTTGCCTTTGATCTAACTCCCTACCTCAAAGGTAGAGATGTCTCATACTGCCTAAGCTGTGCCTCCAGCAAGCCCCTTCCCCGCTCGGGGCCTCTGTTTTCTCATCTGGTGGATGAGGTATTTGGGCAGTACTGTCCTCTGTTCTGGTCCTTTCTGATTCTGGCTCCAAAGCTGAGCCCCTCTGGGAAGTTGGGGAACTCAGCAAAACCCAAGGGAAGGCAGCAAGACCGGCCGGGGTGCGGGACTACTGGCTTGCTTTCCACTCACAAGGGCCTTGCCCTGGTTCCTCCTGGCCAGGTGCCTCCCTCTTTGAGCCATGCTGGGCCTTCCCTACCCCTCCCCCTTCCTGGCCCCTCCCGTCACAGCCCCTTCCACACACTGCCAGGTAAAGCCTGCAGCTGATGATGGGATCCCACACTCCCCCTGGTCCTTCCCTTATTCCCTCCCTCTCTGGCGCCCATTAGCCAGCCTGAGCCGTGGGGGCGGTGGCTGCCTAGTCTCTGTGCCAGACCCAGCCCCCGGAGACGCACCTGTTCTGACCTGCTGAGCAGGTTCCCAAGTTTCTGCCTTCGTTGTTGGCCGTGGCGTGGGAAGCAGCTCTGCGGGAGCTCGGAGCTCCCGATCACGGCTTCTTGGGGGTAGCTACAGCAGGGTTGGTGGAAGGGGGCTGGGTCCCCTAGCGGAGACCCCAGGGGGGCAGGCAGGTGCGTCCCTGCCTGAGGACTCTGTGACTGCCTACCGTCTGGGTCGATCCCTATCCAGCTCTCGAGCGGCTCCCAGGGAGAACTCGGTGGAACTTCAGAAACACTGGGCAGCTCTGCCTCCCGACAATGCCTCTGTCCCTGGGAGCCGAGATGTGGGGTCCTGTGGCCTGGCTGCTGCTGCTGCTCCTGGCATCATTTACAGGTAGGACTTGCTTCAGGACCCGTGTTCCTGAGCCCAAGCCGACCAGGCACACACACACACACACATCCACACGCATGCACACGCATGCACACATACACATTCTCTTTCCTGTACTCTGAGCTGAGGAATCGGCCTCCCTCTCGCATCTCCAGCTGCTACCAGGGCCCTCAGGAGAGCCACCGGAGCTCTTCTGTCTCATGCCCCTTTCCAGCCCCAGGCCAGGTCTCTGGGTCTGGGCTCCCTGACCACCTTAGCCAAAAGGCTGGCGCTGCCTCTGGGGAAAGAGATGTGGTAATCCAGTACAGGTGGCCGGGGAGGTGGAACTGGTGGGGACCCTTTCACCCAGGGTTTCGTAGAGATTCCCTCGCCTACCTGCTGAGCTTCAGAATTGCTGACTGGGGCTGCAGCTGACTCAGGGCTGAGCTGGTTTCCCCAGTCATCGGGGTGTAAGAAGCCTGATGTCCAGATAATGGATAGGGTCTTTCTCTCACCTCCTCTCTCCATGATGGCCTAGAATACCAGTTCTGTGGCACCTGTTGGAGGACTTTCAGGGAGCTGGAAGCTCTTTTCACTATGGCTCCCCATCTCTGAGCACGCTATGAGGGGTGCTATTCCAAAGTAAGATGGCTACTTCTGTGAGTGGGGGGGTCTAGAGTAGGGCACCTAGAGAGGGCATGGTCCTCTTTTCTTTATCCCTTGTCCTATTTTCTCAACTAGATGTCTTGTATCACTCCCGTCTAGCACTATGTACAGAAGATTAGAAATTATAGGAACTTATAATCTTCAGAGTGAGAGAGAGAGAGAGAGAGAGTGTGTGTGTGTGTGTGTGTGTCTGTCTGTAAGCGTGCATATGCACAATGAGACCAGGGTAGGGTTCCTTAGGCTGTTCCCAAGGTAATGAACAACTGAGATATCTTCCTCCTTAGAAAGACAGGGCCTCACCTATTACAACAGTTTGATTCCAAGTCCCAGGAGCAGTGGTGACGGAGCCTCAGTTGTCCAGCAGTGATTTTCCCCAACCTCCATCCCCACCTAAAGCTGTCAGGAGGAGAGTCAGACCTAGATGTGTGGTTGGGTGGGGGCTGCTCTTGCTCTGATCTTCTAATAGAAGGGTCGTTGGCCCAGCCTCCAGCTGCAGGATACTGAGTTCCAAGCCCTGCCCTCTCCCCCCCCCCCATCTTAATTCCCATCTTCCAGACAACCCTTCTCACTTGCTTAGGCCAAGAGGGTGGGGCCTGGTTGCTGGGGCCAGGGAACTCGGCAGTCACTTTCCTGTAGGATCTACCCACACCTAAAGGATCTACCCACATCTAGAGAGTGGAGCCATGACGTCTCAGGACTCGGAAGGGATCAAAGAGATCCAACTCCCTCAGGGAAGTTTCCAGGGAAAACTGAAAGAAATAGAAAGGCCAGCAAGATCTCAAGATTACTCAGTGTTAGAAGCACAGTCGGGCTTAGCGTCTTAGTCTTCCAACCCCTAATTCATCGGAGCATAACACCTCTGAATACTCACTGGGGATAGCCAGGGCCCTGGATGTTGGACACGCAACACTTAGCAAGACACAGTCCCTGCCTTCTTTTCCCAGGACACAAAGCTATTCTTTCTCAGAGAAGCCCAGGGCAAGGAGAGGAGACCCCTTCTAGTTAGGGCATCACCCAACCTTGTCCAGTGCCTGACAGACGAGTGCCGTGGCCAGGGAGGCAGCCTGGCTCCGGGGAAGCTGGCACCCAGGGAGCCACACTCAGCTGCTGTGACCTGCACAGAATGCTCGGAAGGCCAGAAGTCAGACCCCGGCTTCCCAGCCCGAGGAACAGGTGGGCCCACCTAACTGCCGCCCCCATTCTGGCTCCCCTGTGGGTATCTCCTCAACGGCCCCCAGGAAACTGGAGTGTTCTTCTCTCTGAGAAAGCCTTGGACAGGAACCTTGGGAAATCAGGAGTTTTGACTTCTGGCCCCATTTCTGCAGTAAATTTGTTACATGACCTTGGCAACTAAGAATCTAGACTTTAGGAGACCAAGAGATAGGACCAGATAATCTATATGGGCCTTCTAGCTCTGAGAGCCTATGGCTGCCTGAATGTCCAG
The DNA here is from genome assembly GCA_006408675.1 of Madoqua kirkii. NCBI lineage: Eukaryota > Metazoa > Chordata > Mammalia > Artiodactyla > Bovidae > Madoqua > Madoqua kirkii. Next base: position 1,176 of record SJYC01149371.1, on the reverse strand, counting down.
CCCCTGACTGAAGGAGGGTGCTGGGTGCTGGAAGAGGCAGTCCATCTGGCTATGGCGACAGAAGGGTCAAAGGTCCTGACCCCCTTTCTCAGCGGGGACCAGAGGTAGCTTTGCCCTAGACACTGCCTTCTGCCCCTGCACTGCTTCAGATTCGTGTCCCCACCAAGCCCTGGGTCATCAGTGCTCTGAGCCGCAGGGCCCTGCCCCACCCCTGTCAGGGAGAGGAGCCCAGGCTGGGGAGGCACCCCAACAACCACAGCTCTTTGTCTCTCCTTAATGGGATGAGTTTCCGGGTGAGGTCTCCTCCCTTCTCCTTCCCATCTCCTGCCCTGGGGCTGAGGGACCCAAATCTGTAGATACCCTGCCAGTAGGGTCCTGGTTCCTAATCTTTGCGTCCAACTGAGCCCTGCAGGACCCCAGAGAACACAGGGTCCTCTGAATTCTGAAGTCTGGTCTCTGAGGGTTAGGATTAGCTTTCTGTCTGAAGTTAGTTTTCTAGAAAGGGAGGAACCCTATCCCTGCATCTCTACTCCTATTTACAGAGGTGGGGGCAGGCCCTTTTCTGAAGGACCTACCCAAACTCTGGGGGAAGCCCAGAAAGAGAGGCAAGCATCCCTGCCCAAGGTAGGGAGTGCTAGGAGGACCCCAGGAAGCCCTGTGACCCCCAGTGACCTTAGTCCAACCCCAGTGTTTCAGGGAGCTGGGCCAAGGGGACCCCAGCCACAGAGATGGCAGTAAGGAATTCATAGTAGAGTTCACGGTCCCAGCCTCTAGACCTCAGCCTTGGGATCCTAGGGCCCTCCAGGCAAAGTGAAGGGAGGTCAGCCACGGCAGGAGCAAGCCTGTGAAGAGAGACTGTCTGGGCTTTCTGGACTCCCAAACTTGCCCTTCTGCTGACCAAAGTCTAGGCAGACAGAAGGGATGGGGTGGGGTGAAGAGCTGAGTCAGGAGGGAAGGGAGGAGAGAAGCCTAGGGGCTGAATCTGGGAATGGAATCTAAACTGAGAAGGTCAAGTTCAGAACTGGGGTCCAGCCACAGAGCTGGAGGAGGAGGGCTCTACCTGATGGGGGAGGGGACAAGACCACTCTTTCACTGGACGGGGAGCCTCAAGCTTCAGACACTTTCCCCACAGTTCTCAGGCCACCCCCGCCCCCCCCCCCACACACCCCCTTGCCT
>SJYC01149370.1:0-36336 GCA_006408675.1 Madoqua kirkii | reverse complement strand
AAACTGGTTGGCTGTCCTGAGAGCTGGGTTGAGGCTGTGATTTGGGGTGGGGCAGAGCTGGCCACACTTGCAGCGGTGGGGGAGGGGCGGCTGGCTGGCAGGACTGGGGAGGGGGTTAGGATCCCAGGGGTTTGGGAGAGTTGAATTCTGGGTCTCCCACCCACAGTGTGGCTGTTGTGGTGACTCAGCCAGGCTCAGACTCTGGCTCCGGGGGGTTTAGGGGACTTATCTGTGCTGGGAGCCGTGTCTGGGCCGGAGCTGGGGCTGCCTCAAGGCCTGTCCTCCCCCATTGTTCTCACCTCCCTTTGTGATTGGTGTGGCCCCCCTCCCCAGACACTAATCTGTGGTGGGCGCTTTGCCCGGATTGGGAAGCTCTCACTAAGCTGAGGGGCTTAGGACAATGGAGGGTAAGTGAGGGAGGTGGAGGAAGGCAGAGAGAGAATCTGCTGGTTTTCAAAGTTCCTTAGCACTCCAAGGCCAAGGTTACAGGGGGAGAGGGAAGGATGGAAGGAAAAAAAGTTGGGTTGTTTATATCTCCTGTCCTGAATAAGGGGCTTCAGGGGTCCCTTCCCAGGTCCTTTCTTCCCAAACTCACCCACACATTCCAGCTCTTTCTTGGGGAGGCTGCTACTGTGGGGTGAGGAGAGGCAAGAGTTAACAAAGGAGAATGAGACCCTAGACAGCTCAGCCTCCTCCCCCTAGCCCTAGGTAGAATCCCCCTCCTCCTTCCCAGCAAACTTCCACCAGACAACCCTCACCCCAGGCCTGCAGAGAGAGCTGGTTTTTCTGGTGGCGGCAGCAGCAGAGACCTGACAGAGATTCCCAGGGAGAGGCCTCCTTGAAGGGCCAGAGGTGCGGGGGGTGGGGGGCTGAGAAAGGTAGAGGTTCTTCCAGTAGGAACCTGAGGAGCAGGGTAGAGAGAGCTTTTGTTTTGTTCTGTGGGGTGGTCCTTGATGACAATTTCCCATCACCCCAGAGGTACAGTGACGTCATCTCTGGGTCCCTCTGTCTGAGAAGAATCTGCCTCAAGTCTGGGGTGAGGAGGGGAGGGGTGCCTGGGCGACACTCCAATGGGTGCCGAGACACAGGCTCCAAGCCACACAGCACTGACCAAAGGCAGCTGAGACAGATAACTATGCGGAAGCTAAGAGAAACCAATACAAAATATTTACTGTGTGTGCACATTCACAGACATGCCCTCCATGGCTTGCTCTGATGCTGACATGCACACATGCACTCCTGAAGAGAAAAAGTGGACACATGTATGTGGGAAACACCCCCAGGTTCATGCAAAGAGGCAGCCTCTCCTGCATGCGAGCCAGCACTGAGACGCACCAGGCCCTCACCCAAAGACGGCACGCAGACACACGGAGCTCACACTGCCTCCCTTCCTCCTCCTCAGAGAGCCACCTCTAGGACCCCATTGTGTGCCCCTATATGCTGACAGAGAAAGGCTCCGCAGAAAGAAAAGCCTCCTGCCTGAGAGATGCCGTCATCTGTCACTGCCAGCCTCAGTCTCCCCTCCAGAGATCAGAGGCCAGGCCTCGTGCAGAGAGGAGAGTTGGGGCACAGGGTAGGGAGAAGGCAGCCAGCCCAAGCCGGGAACGGAGGGCCTGTCTGGGAGCAGGTGGGGTACACAGAGGGCAGGGCCCCAAAGAGGCCCGTGGGGGCCTGGCCAGGGGTGGGGGAGGACCAGGGCAGGGATCCCGTCCGGCCAGTCGGGCCTGTTCTCTGCCTTGCGCAAGCTCGTGGCTGGTGGTGGCTGTGGCTAGGCTGGCTGTGCAGCAGTGGCTGAATCACCAAGGTTCCTGACCAGCGTCCTGGTGCTTCCAGGAGGAGGGGAGGGGAGGGTCAGAGGGAGGGGCGCTCAGCCAGCAGAGTCCACCAGCCTCAGCAACCAGTCTGCAGCAGAAGGGTCTGTAGGCTTGGCCTGGCCATTACATGCCCGCAGGGTGACCTCACCAGGCAGGCGGTGTGTCTCCTTTGCTCTGGTGACATCATCATGCTGACGCCGGGCAGGCACTGGGTGGGGGAGAGAAGGAGGAGGCAGTCCTGGTCTGCCCTACCCTGGGAGTCTCAGCTTCTGGGTCTGCCTACTGGGCCCAGGTTCTCTTTTCCTTTTCTTGCAGCCTGTGTGTGTGTGTGTGTGTGTGTGTGTGTGTGTGTGTGTGTGTGTGTGTGTGTTTTTAAGTAAAGGAGGGTGTTGTTCAAGCTGAGATGCTCCCAGTAAATAGTGAATTTAGGACAGTGGGGAGATGTGGGAGAGACCTAGAAGGGACTTTAGGGTTTAACTGGGTTCCTCATCCTGCAGAGTTTGGGTTTATCACTTGGTATCATGGGAATCACGTAGCCACAGGTAGGGATGTGGAGGATCGGACTCAGACTTGTGCTAGGGACTCGATGCATGTTGTACGCTAAGAAGGTATTTTTGGTGGGGAAATGTGATCAGTGGTGGGGAAGGGCCATTTGCTTGACAAGTATAGGAATGAGGATGCTATCCGCCATTGTTCCAGAAATAGGCTTTGGAAGGGTTTGAGTGTCTCCCAGTGGAGCAGGGCTTGGATTCTCTGTGACCTACATGGACATTGGGATTAAAGCAGAGGAAGTACCAGGAAGCCCCAATCTCAAGCCCACCTTCAGCCCTTGGCAGCCCTGCTGCCTCTGGTGCCAGGAGGAGGTGCCTGGGAGGGATGACAGGTGGTTAGCTGGACTCCTTGGCTGGGCTGGGTGGGACCAGCATTAGCTTGGGCAGGTCAGGGCCCTGGTATCTGGCCCTGCAGGTCTGTCCCATCCCATTTGGGCCCTCCCAGCTCCCAACAGCATCCTCCCTTCCTCTTCCCGTTTGCAGGGCTGTAGGATCCCCTTCCTCTGTCCCATGCTCTGCCTCACTGGGACCCTCTGGCCACTCCAGTGGGGCTTCACTTTCTCCGCCCATGTGTGATTCCCTCTAGCCCCTACTTTCACCCTAGGTCCAGTCTGGAGGTACTCCCTTTGGCAGAGAACCCAGCTAGCCAGCCTATTGTGTCTCCACCCTAAGGTTGCCATGCTAACCCCCTCCCTGCCCAGCCCAACCAAAGACTGCACATTCCTCCTCGTTCTACCCTTTCCTTCTTCCGCCTGTCTCGCATTCATTCATTCATCCACTCATCCACTCATTCAGTCAGTCAATAAATAATAATTGAGTACCAGTTATATGCCAGGAATGTAGACCACCTAGCACTGCATCAGAAGCCATGTTTGCATATGTGATGTGAGATCCAGTTTATATCCTTTAAGTTCTCAGGCTGGTGGAAGAGGCAGACGAGAAAACAGCAAATGCAGTCTGTGGTATCAACAAATGCAGTCTGTGATGGGTCAACGCAGGATGCTAGAGGGAGAACAGAGGAAGGGCACCTCACCCTACCTCAGGTGGGGGTGGGGGAAGGGAGGACTCCGGGAGGAAGTGATGTCTAAGCAGAGTCTTTAAGGATGAGTAGGAGTTACCCAGACAGTGATGAGTAGGAGCTACCAGACATAGGGAGGAGGGCATTCCAGGCAGGATCACAGTATGAGCAAAGTGAAGGCCAGCAGGCTGTGTGAAGTGCTGGCCAGAGGTAGGAGCTTTGAACTTTTGGGATTACTGGACATGCATCCTCAGGCAAGGCGCTTTCGCCATTCCAGAGAGCCTTCATTCTGCCCGCAGCCCTCTGGCCCCAGCCCTGTTTCATATACTTTATTCCACAACTTCAAATCTCTTTCTTCCCAGCCTCAAGCTTCTCTGGCCCTGCCTCCCTCATAAGTTACTCATCCTAGAAGCCTAGGAGTTGTCTTTGAGTCTTTCCTCTTTCTGGTCAGTGACCAGGTCCTGCCAAGCTTCCCCTGGAACTGTCCCCTCCTCTTGGCAGCAGCGTACAGGATGGCAGCAGGGTCCTCGTGTGTCTCCTGCTGCAGGCTCTGCGTTCCAGTCGGAGGGCACATGACCACTGGCTTAATGCTCTAGTGACTCTGGATTTCCCCTGGCCAAATCTGAATTCCTCTGCCTGGTGTGGAAGGTCCTGGACGCTTTTGCTGTGACCAGATGTCCCACTCCCACTCAACACACACCCCTGGCTTTAGTTGTGTCCTCTCCTCTTGGCTTCCTGAACCAGCCAGACTCCACCTCCCTGGGGTTTTGCCCACCTTGGGCCCTTACCTGGGATTCCTTTCCAGGTCTCACCCCCTCCTGATTCTACCCACCTCATGCATGAGGCCCTCCTACCTGAATCAGGACCACTGTGACTAGCCTATCCCATAACTAATGTGCAACATACCAGTAACCACTAAATAAGAAACCATCACACATATTTCCATAGATGTTTCCATACATATCTCTTTCCCAGAAGATCTCAGATTCTATAAGTGCAGGACATGCATCCTTCTTTGCTGATAAGGCTACATGATAGATCTCCCTGAGGGCTTCATACTGTTCCTTATCAACGCACATAGCACTCACCTTTCAACCCTGGTCCCCACCTCCAGTCCTCTGCTTCTGGTTCATGGTTCTAATCCTGTTATATATCTGTCCTGACCTCTCCTCTCTGGGCCTCTGACCCCGGGCCTTTCTATCTTCAGTGACTTGCTCATTCCTGTCTCTGAGTCTTGGTTCATGCCATTCCTCCCCATAGCATACCTTCTTCTCTCTGGGAACCCAGGTCTCTCATCCTCTTATCTTCAAACCATGAAAAGAATGTTCCAAAGGCTGTTGGGATGGACCCTTCCTACATCACATGCCGCATCCCAGACACCAACTCTTCTTGACCCTTGCCTTGGTTCCAGGTCACTTTCTGAAAGCATTCTTTTCCCCTCTCTTGGTAGGTTAAGCCTTCTGTTAAAGTCTGTCCATGGCTTCCAGGTCTTTGTGGCATAAAATCCATTTCCCTGAGCTCCCAGAGGGCAGAGGCTGGGTCTCTTCTCCTGTTATAGCTGCCCACATTACAATTGCTCAGGATAGGATCCGTGGCTGAGAGAGGGTGTGACTCTTCCATACACCATCTGTGTGGCCTTAGGCAAGTCACTTCCTCTCTCTGGGTCTCAGTTTCCTCATCTGTTAAAGGGTGATAATAACACCTACCTCTTGGGAATGATTTGTGGATCTAATGAGGTAATGGACTGAACGCGCTTTGCAAGCATAAAATGCTCCAGGAGTTCTGGGCTGCCTTTGCTGACATTATCATTCTGAACAAGAGTTCCCCAGCTCTGACAGCGCCCCTAGTCCTGGCTGCTTCTGTCTGCCCCCTGCAGGTCAGTGCCTTACTGGTGAGCTGGAGACCTCGGACCTCGTGACCGTGGTGTTGGGCCAAGATGCCAGGCTGCCCTGCTTCTACCGAGGGGATCCGGGTGAGCAGGTGGAGCAGGTGGCATGGGCTCGCGTGGATGCGGGCGAGGACGGCCGGGAACTGGCACTGCTGAACTCCAAATACGGGCTGCACGTGAGTTCAGCCTACGAGGGCCGCGTGGAACAGCCGCCGCCCCCACGGAACCCCCTGGATGGTGCGGTACTGCTGCGCAATGCGGTGCAGGCTGACGAGGGCGAGTACGAGTGTCGCGTCAGCACCTTCCCTGCCGGAAGCTTCCAGGCGCGGCTGCGGCTCCGCGTCCTGGGTAAGACCAGTTGCCAGAGACGCCAGAACCTCAGGCCCTGGTCTTGGAAGGCAGAGCCAGAGGGAGGGGAATGCAGAGATGAACGGGGTGGGGTCCAAACAGGAAGAGGTGGGGTCCTGTGGGACTGGGAGAGCTTCATTTAGCCCATCCAACACCACCCCAGTCCAGAAATTCTTTTCAGGTGACCCCAAAAGCTTGATCAGCCTTGGGAAAGAATCCCTTTATCAGGCTGGTCTTCCTTCTGTGGACCTGAAATCTCCCTCTTGATTACTCTCACCCTCTGCAGCGAGATGACACAGCCTTCTCTCTTCTGCACAGCACCTCTCGACTAGGTGTGGAGCTCTGTCATGCCTCACTCAAGTCTCTTCTTCAAGCTAAATTTACTAGTTTCTGCAACAGTTCTACCAGGCACACTCATTCAGAGCCTCCCTCATCCTCCTGGGCTCCATTTAAAATCCTGGGCCTAGACATGGACACACAGGCCCAGCTCTGCCCAGAGTGGCTGTGCATGGCCAGTGGGGCTCGTGCCTGCCCTGATCCTGACCCTCAGTGAATGCGGTCGGGAGCCACAGTTGCCTTGTAAACCACCTCTCAGCACTGTGGACTCTCGTGGTCAACAGGTGCCCTGGAATTATGGTCAAGTCCAGTCTTTTCCATGCTGGGCTTGGACTGTTAATGTTATGAAGATAAAAATAAAGACCTTTATAGTTTTCCTTTATCCACATGGAATTTAGTAATACCAGCCATGGTAGAAAAACCTGAGTGTGAATCTTGGCTTCACCACCCCATAGCTAATGATCTGGAATGAATCATTTAACCTCCCTGAGCTTCAGTTTCTACAGCTATGAAATAAGGATAATAATACCTACTTCATGTTTGTTGATGGGATTAAAAGACATAATGTTTGTAAAGTGTTGAGCACAGTACTGAGCACATAGTGCTTTAAAAATAGTGGCTATTAGTATTATTATTATATAGATGTTATCTGGTTAGTTTTTAAATTACCTCATTATTTTTATTAAAGAAATGACCCATACTTTGAATTATTTGTAAATAATTCAAGAGTGGAGAAAGGTACAAAGTCAATTGAAATTCTCCCACTCATTTGACATCTCTGTTGATAATATAAAAGAAGAAAAAGCTACACTGAACTGGGATGGGGAGGGACCTCATAACGGGGGTTGTGAAGATGGTGCTCTCTGCCTCCCCTCATCTGCAGTGCCTCCCTTACCCTCGCTGAATCCTGGTCCGGCGCTAGAAGAGGGCCAGGGCCTGACACTGGCAGCCTCCTGCACAGCAGAGGGCAGCCCGGCCCCCAGCGTTACCTGGGACACAGAGGTCAAGGGCACAACATCCCACCGCTCCTTCACACACTCCCGCTCAGCTGCCGTCACTTCAGAATTCCATCTGGTGCCCAGCCGCAGCATGAACGGACAGCCACTTACCTGCGTGGTATCCCACCCTGGCCTGCTCCAGGACCAACGGATCACCCACATCCTCCAAGTGGCCTGTGAGTACTTGGGTAGGGCACCCCCATGAGCTCCAGGAAGACGGGTGAGATCCCGAGCGACCCTGAGGCCCACCAGCCTGGCTCCTACAGGGCCTGCTGTGTGGCCAAGAGCACGAGTCCAAGGTGTAAGACCCGGAGCCCCTCCCAGATGACCTTGGCAAACCACTCCCTGACCTTCAGAGTCCTCCTGCTTACAAAGGAGCTTGCCCTGATTTTCCGGTTTCAGGGAGGTCAGATAGAAGTATGGAACTGAAAGAATTTTGTGAAATAGTTTAGGGTTTGAAGACAGATGGACTTGGAATGCACCCTAGTTCTGCTATTTACCAGCTGTTATTCAGTCAAGATTCATTTTCTTCATTAGCAAAAGGAGAGTAATTATATCAACTTTACAGGGTTCTGACGGGAATTAGAAACCACAAATGCAAAGCCTCTCACACGACACCTAGTGTATGGATGGTACCAGGTCAATGGCAGATGTTGTTTTCCTGGCATTAGACTTCACGCCTCTGTGAGGGATGGCACTGGTTTCTATTCATGCTAATGCGGCATTTGGCACAAAGTAGGTCCTCAACAGAGTTTGTTAAAGAAATGAACGAGCTGGAAATTCCCTGGTGGTCCAGTGGTTAGGACTGCACAATTTCCCTACCGAGGACCTGGGTTCGATCCCTGATCTGGGAAAGAAAGTAAGATCCCACAAGCCGTGCTGCACAGTCAGGAAAAATAAAAAAGAAATCAAGGAGCTAGGAGGATGGTTAAACCTTCGAAGAATCAGGGAGGGGTTTTGCTTAGCACCTGTTCTTTGACTGGCACTATGCTAGGGCCCACAGGGGATTCAAAAGGTGTTGCCACGCTGCTATGCAGAGGAACATACAGGCTCGCTGCACAGGTAAACCAGCGTGGACTCTGAATGCAGGGGACGGAGCTGTCAGCAGAGTGGCGCTGGGCTAGGTTGGGCTGCAGATAGGCAGGACAGGGAAGGGCAGGGAGAGGCCATTCCAGGCAGGGTGAGGCCTGGGACTGGGGGTCTTCGAGGAAAAGCCTCACTCCCATTCTCTCTCCTCCCATCTCATTCCAGTCCTTGCGGAAGCCTCTGTGAGGGGCCTTGAAGACCGAAAGCTGTGGCAGGTTGGCAGAGAAGGGGCTACGCTCAAGTGCTTGAGTGAAGGGCAGCCCCCGCCCTCGTACAACTGGACACGGTAAGGGCCAAGCTTGAGACTGGGATCCTTCCCTCGGGACCAACCTGTACTCATCACGAAATGGGACAATATACTCTGAGCCCCAAATAAATTGGGGCACATGTTCAGACCAATACAAGAATATGCATGGTCACCAAACATTATTATCCCAGGGAGTGTGGGATACATGGCGATGTATAGGGAGTTAGCTAATAAGTTAGCTAATAAGTGCTTGGCTTTTCCCCTTAACTTTGAAATTATGAAATATAATACAGTATTTAAATGTCAACACTTTTTATGTAAGTGCCTGAAGTGGATAAGACAAAACGATACAGCTGACTGTGACTGTTGTTAAAGCAACACTTTTATAGCCGCTGTCACATTGCCAGCACCTTAGAAGCACCCTCCCATCTCTGCTAGTTCCTGGCTTTTTTCCAGGGTCTGAGATGTCCAGAGAGTCAGGGAGGGGGTCAGGGGCACATGTGTGTGAGCCCATGACAGGCATGCTCTCACATATGAGCAGATGAGCCCTGTATGTGGCCTGGTGCCTGGGGCTCTGTTCATGAATTCTACCTTGCAATGTCAGGGGTATTGGGGCATGCAGTCATGTTTGCCAAGGACATCTGAGCCCAAATAGGAATGGAAAGTCCCGTCGTACGGACTTTATGCCATGTGGACCTGATGCTCAGTGCTGAGTGACGTGATGCCCACAGGAGCATGTGAGATGGTGTGCGTGTAGATCTGCCCCAAGTGCATGTTGGGGTGCCCAGGTCAGGCTGGGCGGCAGGGAGAAGGGGCCTCTGCCTAGACCTGCCTAGAGGAGGGAGGGGCACCGTGGGAACAGCCGGTGGCTCTGGGTGACGTCATGGGGGAGGGAGGTGGAGAGCTGCCCGGACACGTTGGATGGTGGCAGCCTCAGCCCGCCCATCAGCTTCCCTGTCCTCCAGGCTGGACGGGCCTCTGCCCAGTGGGGTGCGAGCAGAAGGAGACACCCTGGGCTTCCCGACACTGACCACTGAGCACAGTGGCACCTACGTCTGCCGTGTCAGCAACGCACTCTCCTCAAGGGATTCTCAGGTGGTGGTGGACGTTCTTGGTAAGCACTGGGGCAAAGGCTGGGACCTGGGCCCGGGGCCTGGTGGAGGGCAACGGGAAGCAAGACAGGGAGTGAACTGGGAGAGTGTTTATTTGGAGGGGGCGGGACTGCATGTATTTCGCAGAGGGTCAGGTTGAGGGAGTGTTTTGGGCTTGGGATGTGTTTTGAGAGGACAGCGTGGGGCGGGCCAGAGATCTGGACGTCTGCCTTAGACCGCGGCCTGCCCACAGCAGACCCCGAGGACGACCCTGGGAAGCAGGTGGACCTTGTGTCGGCCTCCGTGGTGGTGGTGGGCGTGATTGCCGCACTCTTGTTCTGCCTTCTGGTGGTGGTCGTGGTGCTCATGTCCGATACCATCGGCGCAAAGCCCAGCAGATGACCCAGAAATAGTGAGTACTGGCCCCTCCTGGGCGGGTGAGGTCAGCGGGGAGCAGAGTGGAGACAAGCAGGAGGTGGGCCAGGCCTGAGGAGCTAGAGGAGGCTGGGTGGCCCCACGTCTGAGGAGCTGGTGGACCAGAGGTAGGCAGAGCCTCCCGGGAGGTGAGAAAGGCCTGGGGGCCTGGGCCACAGCTGGGTGAGGAGAGCCACACTGCCCAAGTGAGGCAGATCCAGCAAGGGTGTCACACGCATGGGCACATACATGGCACCAGGCACACGCACTCTGCAGCCACACTGCCACCTGCAGCCACGCGCTCACACTTGCAGGGACGGCCCAGTGCCCACACCCTCCAGCCCCAGCTCATAGAGGCGCCGCCAGCCTAGGTTGGCCTTGGGAGGCTACCACTACCCTCAGCTCCTGACGAGGGGTTGTCTTCCCAGTGAGGAGGAGCTGACCCTGACCAGGGAGAACTCCATCCGGAGGCTGCATTCCCATCACTCGGACCCCAGAAACCAGGTGTGTGCGCCAGGGTCAGAGGTGTTCGTGAGGCTGGGGCCCCTCTGCAGGTCAGGAGTGTAGGAGGGTTGCACTGGGGGGAGGTGGCGGGGTGGGCAGCGCTTCTTTGGGCCTGCTCCTTTAGAAAGCCCTCTTCATCACTAGCCTTGAGGTCGCTTGGGGAAGCCATGGTTAGCACTGGTTTCAGGGTGGGGTCAAGGTCAGGGTGGGGGAATGAGGATGTCTGTGGGGCGGGGGGAAGGTGACTAGGGAGGCGCCTGAGCCCCATCCTGACTCCTCCCCATGTCCGGGCCCTGCAGCCGGAGGAGAGTGTAGGGCTGAGAGCCGAGGGCCACCCCGATAGTCTCAAGGACAACAGTAGCTGCTCTGTGATGGTGAGGCCCCCGGCCCCACCGGTGTCCCCAGCACTCTGCTCAGGCCCCTCTCCCGGCCCCCGATGTGGTGCGTCAGCAGCCCCTCCACCAGCCCCCTTGCTAGACTCACACTGCCCGCCTGCCTCCCCCATACCCCCAGCTGTGCCCTTACCCCTTCATTCTCCAGTCCCCCCTTCCCGACACCTAACATTCACTCCTGCCCATCGCAGTAACCCCTGCTTGTGCCTGACCTCTGGCCCTGCCGTGCCCCAGCTAGCCCCTTCAAGTGTGGCTGCCCTGCCCAGGCTCCTGATTCAGCCCTCACCCTTGGTCTCCAGAGTGAAGAGCCGGAGGGCCGCAGTTACTCCACGCTGACCACAGTGAGGGAGATTGAAACGCAGACCGAGCTGCCGTCTCCAGGCCCTGGGCGGGCAGAGGAGGAGGAGGATCGGGATGAAGGCATCAAGCAGGCCATGAACCATTTTGTTCAGGAGAATGGGACCCTGCGGGCCAAGCCCACGGGCAATGGCATCTACATCAACGGGCGGGGGCATCTGGTCTGACCCAGGCTTGCCTTTGTTCCCTAAGCCTGGCTCCCTCTGCTGACTGGGAAGCCTTCAGCTCATCCCCAGGGGGCCTCCCTATACACTCTTTTCTTGAGGAAGATGCTCCCCACCCCACTGACTGCTTGACCTCCCGTCCTTCCAGTCCTTCCGTTGGAAAACGGAAGGGTTCTGCCGGTTGAGTCCCTCCCACAGTTTGTGCAGGTCGCTGTGTATGCATGTGTGCTTGTTTGAGTGTGTGCTGCGTGTTTGTGCAGGGGTGACTGTGCCCGTGGTGTGCGTCGTGCTGTCACAAGTGAACTGTGGTGCGTGTGTCACCCGGTTCGGTGGCAATGTGAGGGGCACGTCACAGGGATGGGCTTGTGTGCCGTGCAGCTGTGGGACCTTAGCCTGTAAAATGCAGGTGTCTTCCTCAGACCCCAGAGCAGTATTAATGATGAAGAGGCTCAAGGCGGGAGGTGGAGACTTGGGCCAGATCCAGGTGTGCGGGCATAGCTGGAGCTGGAATCTGGCCTCCTGAGTTGGGGAGCAGGGCTCCCACCACTTGGGACCCGCTGGGGCAAGTGTGAAGCAGTGGGCCAGGTCCTCCAGAAGCTCAAACTACCCTCTGGTGGTCTCTGGCCCTGCTGCATGTGCATATTTTCTGTAAATAAGCCTGCACAGGGGAGCTTCTTTAAGAAATATTGCCCCAAACTCATTAAGAGAAAAGACTTTTCAAAAAACTTTGGACTCATCTGGATGTTTATCGTTACAAGGATTGCTTAAAGAGTCATCAGCCTACTCAGGAATCCAGCAAAGCTAGACCTTGCTTTCCTGCTCGACCCAGGGAGGTTAATTCCTATGGTTGAAGGTGCTCCTTCTGAGGCATCTTAATCTGGACAGCCTCATGGGAAGGAGACTAAGATCTGATAGAGTCTGGAGGCGCGTGTGTCCCACAGTTACTGGTAACGGGGGGACAAGTAAGGTCGTTGGCCTTGCGGTTCCTCGACTCTTCGCCTAGGCTCATGTTTTCTTAGTTGCGTGCACTGGTGTTTGTGGTCCCTTGGTGAGGGGGTCACTAGGACTTGGTGACAAGGCTGGTGTAGTCATAGTGTAAGGGAGAGAGAATAGTGATAATAGAACCAGGGAGGGTGGGAGTTCAAGTGAGGTGAAGGAGCTACTGGGAGCAAGAATATCCCCTTTTCCCCAGGGGTCTCAGGGTCACTAACTTGGGGTTCTTTCAGCAGTTCACTGGGTGGGGGCTGGGATTAGATGAGGCTCATTTTTGCCTGCCTGACCCAAATACATTCAACCAGGATAGCTAGACTTAGTGCCAAACCCTGCTCAGCCTGAACTCTGCTGGATTTCTGACCAAAGGAGGGTCTCCCGTCCCCTGCTCTCCAGCCAGCCAGGACTTTGCATGTGGAACCTGAAGATATGGAATTCTAGTATGTACATTTTGTGTAAATATGTGGATAGTTGTATATAAATGATATTCTGTTTCTAAATAAACAGATAAAACCTGTTCTTTCTGGTTCCTGTCTCACTCCCTGAACTGTGTAAATCCTGAACCTCAATACTCTTCTGTCCCTGTGGTTCCCCCTGTGGTTCCAAGCTGGAGAGGGCTAGGATGCCTGAAACTGGGAGGAACAGGGGGAGAGAAATGGTCTCCACAAGACCTTGAGCCATCTCTGAGAGTCCCCAGGTAGGACAGTGGAAGGGAAGACCCCTTCCAGGATAGGCAGTAACTCAGTTGGGCAGTATTTTATATCCTATCTTTTCTTGGAGTCTTACTACTACAGGCCTGGAAAGTAAACAGCAGTGTAAAATGTTTACTGTCAAAGAACCCAAAACTCAGAAGGGTTCCACAGGATATTAGAGTTGGAAGGATTTACAGGTCATCTTAGTATACTCTTCATTTTTCCATACGTGTGGAAATGGAGGCTTAGCGCAGTGATGTGGCTCGAATGATGCTGCAGGCCTGTGAGAGTCAGAGGCTGGGCCTCCTGCCTCCTTGGTGTGCCCTGCACAGCCCTGCGTTGCTCTGCTCCCAGGCAGTTCTGGGGTATCAACCTCAGACCCCAGGATTCTGGTCTCTAAGAGTGCCAGTCACCTGCTTGTGCCCCAGGCGCTACCACCCCACCCAAGGGCTCTGACATCATCTCCTCTTGACCAATGAGCAGAGGCCCAGCAATGGGTGAGGATGTGAATGTCAGCTACCTCCCCCACCACAGCCCTGTGGTTGCAAAGATGCTCTAACAGGAAGCGGGTTTAGGGAGCTGCACGGCTTCCTGCCACCCCAGGGCTGAGCAGGGCGAGAAGGGCGAGTGCCAGTCTCGGCCACGAGACACAGCTTCTTGCCGGGGTCCTAGCAGCTTCCTCTTCCACAGCTACTTCCGTGTGGCCGGGGCCCCAGAGGCAGGAGCTGCTGCCCATTGCCCAGGCCACCCTCCACCCCCAGTTCTGAGCCCTGCCCCCTGGGGCCAGGCCAAGCCCAGAGGCTGGCTTGGGATCCCATGGGGGACTAGTAGGGCAAAGGTCTTGGGGGACCGAGGTGGCTGGGCCAGGGCCCTGGGGCTCCGGCCATGAAGTCTCGGCAGAAAGGAAAGAAGAAGGGCAGCTCAAAGGAGCGGGTGTTTGGGTGTGCTTACAGGAGCACCTGCAGCACTCAGGCCAGGAGGGTAAGGAGGCCAGCCCGGAGCTGCTGTTGGGTGGACGGAGAGGCACGGGGCTTCTCCAGCCTGATCGAATTTGAGGGTACCGAAGCAGTTTTTCTGGGAGCTCATGGAGAAGGGGCAGAGGCATAGGGTCACCCCCAGGAGGCTGATGCACAGGCAGGGCAGGAAATGTGGCTCGGTGAAGAAGGCTGAGGAGCTCTTTCATGGGACCGCCTAGGGTGAAGAGCCTGGGGATGAGGATGAAGACACTTGAGAGAAGGTGGAAAGATTGGAAACCCAGGAGAGGGAGAAGAAGTAGCGGTGAGAAGATGACAGCTGTGGGACAGGAGAGGAAGGCTGAGGAGACAGGGTCAGAAAATGAGCGGCTGAGGAGCATGGACAGTCCTTGGGTCTGAATGAAAGAAGGTGTAGAAGGGCCCCTGGAGAGGGTGAGGGGGGTACATGGGAAGGATGGGGATTTCCTGGTTGGAGGAGAAGAGGTTACGGGCCTTTGGTCTCTTTGCAGCCTTGCTGGGCCACAGGTGAAGATGTGGGGTAGGGGTGGTCCCCTCCCCCAGTCTCTGTGATTCTCTGGTTCTCCCTGTGTAAAGGAGAAGCAGGTTCAAAGTGGAAGGTAAGGCGAGAAGCTGCTAAAATGGGGAACACCAGAAGAGTAAGAGGGATGGCCTGAGCCTGGTTTGAAGGTGGGGGTGGAGGGTACAAAGGAAGGTAGGCATGAGGACTGCCCGGGGACAGCACCCTCCCTGGATTGCCTCGGAGGGGCTTGGGAACCAGCAGGGCCAGAACAACACTGGCCCCCCACCATGCCTGGTGTGGAGTAGACACTCAGAAACATTTCTGGATTTGACTTGGAATTGAATGCATATATTCTGACTTGCCCAGCCCAGCTTGTTTTTTGGTACTTTGAGCTCCTCCCAAAGAAGGACACGATTTCTATCACCCCCCACCCCCAACCCCACCCCAATCTGTCATTTCCTCTTTGTCCTCTCCTCTGCTCTGGGCTGTGGTGCCTGCGGTGGAGGCTGGGTGACGTGGGTCCCAGCTCATTTCCTGCTCTTAGGCCCGGCCCTGTGTCTCCAGACGCCTCCTTCCCCTTTTCTCCTCCCCTAGAGGCCCCCATCCCCGCAGGCCTCGCTTAAGGGAAAACCTGAAACATTTCTGGATTTGACTTGGAATTGAATGCATATATTCTGACTTGCCCAGCCCAGCTTGTTTTTTGGTACTTTGAGCTCCTCCCAAAGAAGGACACGATTTCTATCACCCCCCACCCCCAACCCCACCCCAATCTGTCATTTCCTCTTTGTCCTCTTCTCTGCTCTGGGCTGTGGTGCCTGCGGTGGAGGCTGGGTGACGTGGGTCCCAGCTCATTTCCTGCTCTTAGGCCCGGCCCTGTGTCTCCAGACGCCTCCTTCCCCTTTTCTCCTCCCCTAGAGGCCCCCATCCCCGCAGGCCTCGCTTAAGGGAAAACCCGGGCCCCCAGGAAGGGTGTACAACAGCTGAAGTGGTTTCTCTGCACCTTTCTCTTCTCATGGGGCAGAGCCCAGCAGCCAGCGCGGGGCTAACAAGTAGAATCACAATCTTGAGAAAGATGGCTCTTGGCCGAGGGCCACATGCTTTAGCCGAGTCTGATGTTCTTCTAGTTCTCTGCAAACCCTGGGTTCAGCCTCCTCATCCTGGCACTGTCCTTCCCTGTGGACCCCCTGCCAACCTCCTGTGAAAATGCTGACCCCAAAGTCAACCCAGATCCCGCTCCTGCAGCCTTCCTGGCCTCACATGGTGCAGGGTGTGTTCTCTGAAAGGGACAGACAGGTTGCTGGGTCCAGATCCTAATGAATCCCAGAGAGAGAGAGAAGCACCTCCTGCCCTTCACCAAAGCCACATCTGAATCTAAGAGTGGAGGAGAATCTTAGGCTGCAGGGCAGCCGCGCAGTCTTCCCCCCTCCCCGCAGCTCCTCCTAGCGCAGACCGGTGGAAAGTTGAAGAATAGAGAGAAGCCATAATCGGCTTCTCTCTTTTAGCTAAGACCCAGCAAAAGTGAAAGTCCAGGCCAGTGGAAAGCTGTGTTTCTGGTTAATTTATCCTGATTATCTTGGGTTCCCAAATCCTTGCTGCTCTGCTCCATTTCAGCAACCTCTCCCAGCTCTTTGCCTCAGATAGGTCTCTTCCTTCCTTAAGCCCTTATGTGTGTTGAGTTCTTCCTTTTTCTAAACTTTAACTCTTTGAGACCTTGCTCAGATTTCTGATTCTCCAGGTTTCTAAGCTTAAGGCCCTCCTCCATGACCCCCCTTTTGACTCTTTTGACTCTACCACCCCAACTCTGAGTCTTTTATCTCTGACCCCATTTCTCTTATCTCTGTCTCCTTGACTCCTCCATCACTCTGATCCGATTATCTCCTCCTTCATCTCCTTGACCCATTTCCTCTATGGCTTTGACTCCTTAGGCTCTCGAATGTCTTCTTTCATGGCCTCCTCTGGAGGTTCAAAAATCAAGAGAAGGATGGGGAAGACCTGACTTGGTTGCAGTTCATGTGAAAAAGAGCTTGGGATTTAGGTGACAGCAAACCATTTATGAGTTAACAGAGTGATGGCTAAAAGAGCTGGGCTAGCATTAGAGTAGAGCGACAGCTTGAATGAGGAGGATCTGCCCCGTCTCTGCATTCAGTGCTGGGAACCTGAGGTTGGGAGACCCTGGCAAATGGGCCCAGATCCTGAAGCGATGGATGTCGAACTGTAGGGCCAGGGCTAGATGAAGCAAGAGAAGTGACTAGGGCACAAAATTTAAGGAAGCTCTCACGCTCAGGGCCAGGCAAGTGCCCTAGGTGCCTCTTTCTTAAGGAGGCATTCACTCTCAAGATCATTTACGTGCACAGCTGGCTCTGGCATGACCCTAAGAGTGAGTGCTTCCTTAAATTTTGCAGCCTTCAAAAAAATTGTTCAGCCTTGGTGCTTTCCTTCTCCTACCCAAGTCCTCATTCTGGGGTGCACGAGGGTAAAGGGTGTGGACACCAGGTCATACAAGGAGGGTTTAAAATAGTGCTTGATGAATTTGTTATTTTCTTCTGTATTTCTAACTTACTTAATGCCACAATGAGCTTGGGATGGATGACTTCCAAAAGGCCAAATAAAAAGAATAAATGACTGAAGCGAAAACAAGACTCAGTGCCCAGAAATGCATTTCAAGTAGTTCCGTATGGTTCCAAGCTATGGGCTTCCTGACAGTTAAAAAGAGGTAAACATAATCAGATGTAAAATTCATAAAGCCCACATGAAAAATACAGGAGGCTTAGGAGAAGTACATCTTTTTCTGACACACACAAGACAGGTTTTCTCTGCTGAGTCTCAGTTAATTGGACCCAGTGTTTTGTCTTAGGCAATATTCTCTATTAAATCTCCAATTCATTGACTAATTCATTGAGTAATCTAATAAACATCTGTTGAGCACCTGCTCTGTTTCAACACTGTGCTAGATGCTGGAGAGGATGTTACTATTTGTCAGAAGGTATAGATACAAAATATACTAAGCATAACAAAGTACAATAAGTACTATAGTACAGATATAAACAAAAGACCGTGGTAACTGTAATACAGATATCAGCAAAGAGTTCAGAATTGGAAGTGATGTCTGAGGGGTGTTTTGAGGACTGCATAGGGATTCACCAGGCAGAGACAGAGAGGAAGGCATTCCAAGCAAGGGAAAACATGAGTGATGGTACCAAGGCTTGTTCAAAGAACAGCAAAGGGCTGGACCATAGGATTTACTGGGTAGGGGTGGGGCGGGAGCGGCGGTGGAGCGCAGAGAGGGGGCTGGCTGGAACTGGTAAGGCTGGATGGCAGTTGGATATGGTTTGTGAAGGGTCTTATGCAGTATACCTGTTGAGGAGTTTTTATTTTATTCTGTGTTTATAAGCTAAGCATTGAAGATTGGGGTGTAGCCGAGTCTATATGTAGCAAAGGATTTCAAGCATGGAAGTGCTTTAGAGAAATACCTTTGTGGTCTTGTGGAGATGAGATTCAATGAATGGTTTTTGAGGTTTTCCCATGATTGAGACACCATGGCAGATAAGATGAGGGAAAGCAAGAGGGGTCACACTTAAATCTTGTCCTTAAGGGGCTTACAGTCCAGTAACCGGGGAAGGCTCCAAGGCAGGGGGAAAAAACACAATTTTTTTGCATTCTTGGATTTGAATTCTGGCTCTATCAGGTTGATACTGGGCACTCATTACTTCTTTGATCCTCTGTTTTCATGTCTAACGCACAGTGCTTGGCACATAGGGGCTTTTCTCCTGAACGGACAAATTTGAAGGTCTGTTACAATTTTGTGTACCTTCCTGTGACAGATCTAACATCCATGCACTCACTAACCAGAGGAGGTGCTTCACAATAATGCCTACCAGCTCTGTTCCATCCTGGTTGGAAGAATTGATGTTCCTTTCACTTCTGTAGAATGTTAGTAAATGCACTTTGAAGACCAGTTTTTTTACCTCTTCCAACTCCCTCTAAAATTTTTGTAGTAACAGCTAGTAATTACAGAGAGAGAAATTTCAGGTCAATAAAGGCAGAACATTCTAATGGGAATGGGAAGTCTGGGGAGGCAATGATCTCACCCTCACTGGGGGAATTTATGCCAAGACTCTAGAACCAATGGGCAGAGAGATTATAACAGGTTGGCAGGCTGGAGCTGATATCCTGCAAGAATCTTTCTGACAAGTGTTTATTCCATGAGTTTTGCCTTCTATCCCCCCAACCCCCTTCCCTGGTGTGTTCATTTCTCAGACGCTCTGGGATCTCTGATCTCCCAGACCTTCTGATTTTTCTCTCCCCCTCTGTGTCCACAGTGCCCCAGGTGCTAAGGAGCTGTGCAGAGTTTGTGGAGGAGTATGGAGTGGTGGACGGGATCTACCGCCTCTCAGGGGTCTCTTCCAACATCCAGAAGCTCCGGTGAGTCAGGCAGTGAGGGGAAGGCTCTGTGGCCATGAGGCCAGGAAGCCAGAGGGGTGAGGAGAATTGGGGAGAAGGAAACACAGGTGATAGGTACTGTCCAAGGGAGGAGCTCTAGTCTCCTCAGGAAAGGCTGACACCATGCCCCACACTTCCCACAGGCTAGCCTGCACAGACGCATGTGTGTGCACATGCACAGGCACACATACACATACTCCTCCACTCCCACGTGTACTCACCCAGCTTTAAAGACAGATTTTAGGGTTCTAATTTCTCCACGTCCCTGTCAACATTTGTTACTGTGTATCTTTTTGATTATAGCCACCATAATGGTGTGAAGTGATATTTCATCTATATTTGCATATTCCTAATAGCTAGTGATGTCAAATACTTTCTGTGTGCTTATTAGTCATTTGTCTAACTTCTTTGGAGAAATGTCTGTTCATAAACTTTGTTCATTAAAAAAGATAGGTTATTTGTCTGTTTTGAGTTGTAGGAGTTCTTTATGAATTCTGAATGTTCAATACTGACTAAATCTATGACTTGCAAATATGTTCTCCCGTTCTGTGGCTTTTCTTCATTTTCTTGATAGTGTCCTTTCTCACACAATAGTCTGTAACTTTGATGTTAAATTTTCTATTTTTTTCCTTGGTTGCTTGTGCTTTTGGTGTCATAGCCAAGAAACTGTAGCCTAGGTCCAAGGTCATGAAGATTTACACTTACGGTTCCTTCTAAGACTTAGTCGCATCCATCTTTGCATGTAGCCAGAAACACACTGTTTAGGCTCATTCTTCCACTTCTACTGACTCCTATATACCCCTATGTTGCTGCTCACACCTTCTCTACATCCTGACATGTATCCCTGTTCAGGCATCGCTCCAGTCACCCACCTCACATCCACTCTGCATGTTGACAAGAACAATACCTTAAGCTTGCTGCCTCATGCATATTCACGCCCCAAGCTCTTCCTTCCAAGTTTCATACCTACTGGCCCTCGACCCTGTTTGGAGCCAATCTCTAGAGCTCCCCCTCTCCCCACATTGCCCCAGACCCCTGCCACTCCTGACTACTCTGCCCCTCCCCAGGCAGGAATTTGAGGCTGAACGGAAGCCAGACCTGCGGCGAGATGTTTACCTTCAGGACATTCACTGTGTCTCCTCCCTGTGCAAGGCCTACTTCAGAGAGCTGCCAGACCCTCTGCTCACTTACCGGCTCTATGACAAGTTTGCTGTGAGTTGAATAGGAGAAAAGGCTGAGAGTGGCTGCTCCAATGCGACATCCCAGATGAGTCTAATGCCAGACAGTCCTAGGGACCCCACATGAGGGAGACCACATGGAAACGACAAGACCCTTCAAGTCTCCTGGTCCTGCCATCTCCGCCCTCCCCTGTCCCTCCTTTCCCCAAGGCCTGCAAACCACACACAGTGCAGGGGGAGACAGGGAGAGCAAACACTGGAAAGCCCTTGGAAATCACCTAGACCAGAGCTTCCCTACATTTCAGAGAATGAGAACAGTTTCAGGAAGCCAAATGTTTTTCAAATGTGCCCTTCTGTGAACTGTGATTTGTGTGTTGAACATCTTTTGAATAAAAAAGTACATGACAGGACTTCCCTGGTGGGCCAGTGGCTAGGGCTCCTGCTCCCAATGCAGGGGGCCAGGTTCAATCCTTGGTGAAGGAACTAGATCCCACATGCCACAGCTAAGACTCAGCACAGCCAAATACATAAATAATGTTTTAAAGGGAAGGAAAATACACGGCAGAAGTGCTATCTTGAACTGAGTAACATTTTTACTTATATTTTTAAAAGTATTTATTTATTGGTTGCACCTTCTAGCTTATGGGATTTTAGTTCCCCGACCAGTGATTGAAGCGGGGTTCTCAACTGTGAGAGCTTCCTAACCACTGCAGGGAACTGCCTTGAGAAACACTTTTAAATTAAGTCGCATTTTATTGAGCATGACATCATTTAGAGATCCTGAACAGCCAGGGCATGCCATTCAGCCCAAACAGACCAGGCTGGGTGGGCACAGGCCTTCCCGGACACCCTGAAATAAACCACGGCCCCTGGCGTGCCGACAGGATGAAACCCCGGATGTTTTCCAGTATTAGAGCACTGCTGATGAGGGCGCTCAGGTGGAGAGGTGGCAGGGAGCTGCTCAGGGTCACAAAGCCCTAAGTGGCATAGCCGAGGCAGTGGCAGGTCTCTGTGGGACCCAAGTTCTGTCTGCTACTTCAGTGTGCTTCGAAGATCCAGGGTTGGGACACGGCGTGGGGTTGAGCACAGATTGTTTCTGAGAGTTTGGCTCAGAGCTCTGGGGAGGACGCTGGGGCAGCACTGGGCCACCGACTCCTGCCCCTTGCTCCCAACCAGGAGGCTGTGGCAGTACAACTGGAACCTGAGCGCTTGGTCAAGATCCTAGAGGTGCTTCAAGAACTTCCGAGCCCCAACTACAGGTGTGTGGAGCTCCCCTCACTAAGCCCAGGCTCTCCCTTTACCTGGGGGCCCCACCCTGTGTGAGCTCTGCCCCATGACACCCCCTTTCTGCAGGACCCTGGAGTTCCTCATGAGGCACTTGGTGCATATGGCCTCATTCAGCGCCCAGACCAACATGCACGCACGCAACCTGGCCATCGTGTGGGCCCCCAACCTGCTGAGGTGGGTGCGTGTGTGGGTGGCCTGGCGGAGCCTAGCCCCTGGGGAGCCGCTTGAGGATGCAGTGTGGCTGTGTGGTACTGGAGAGGGCACTCACCCAGCGAGAACAGGAAGGCTCAGGATTACACGGTGTGGTCTGGAGCTCACCTATGAGAGCCCTTTCTCTGAGCTTGAGTAAAGTCCCTAAGGACGGGCCCTTTGCGTTTTAATTTGGGCCACACTGAGTAGCATGTAGGGTCTTTGTTCCCTGTCCAGGGATCAAATCTGTGCCCTCTGCAGTGGAAGGGTAGAATCCTAACCACAGGAGCACCAGGGAATTTCTAGGCCTTTATGTTTTCTTATACTGTGGTCATTTAGCTCAGGGCTGGAGCAGGACAGGAGATAGGGCAGTGCAGAGTGTGGGAGCTGGCGGGCTGTGGGGGATTGGGGGGAGGTGGGGGTGTGATGGGCCTTGTCAAATGTTTGTTGAGCAAATATCTTGGAGAAGTGGCCTGCACGTCAGTCCCTGTGGTGCACGGTAGAGTATGAGAAGTCCTGAGATTTGTTATACACAGGCACCCTGATGGGCAGAGTAGGCAGAGACTAATATTCTGAGGAAGGTGTCCAAGAAAGCTTCCCGGACGAAATGGCCATTTGAGACTTGAATCATGCATGTTGATTAAAAGATGGAATGGGTTTAATGGCATTCAGAGGAAAGGGTATAAGGTATTTTTACGGAGAATGTGAATGGGGAAATGTGGTGGGGCTGTAGGGCATAACTCCACACCTCCACAGGTCTAAGGACATAGAGGCCTCAGGCTTCAATGGGACGGCAGCCTTCATGGAGGTGCGTGTGCAGTCCATCGTCGTCGAGTTCATCCTCACGCATGTGGACCAGCTTTTTGGGGGTGCTGCTCTCTCTGGTCAGTGTCCTTCCCACCCCTCACATCACCACTCTCTGCTTGGGGAGTCACATCAGAGTTAGAGAGTTACCCTATCTTGGTAGTTAGTGAGTGGGAAGATGCAGTGAGGAGGTGGGTACCCAAAGTCCTCTTTCTGTTCCGGGCTGGCCAATTCCTCTTTCTTTTCCTAGGTAGTGAAGTGGAAAGTGGATGGCGATCACTTCCAGGGGTCCGGGTGTCAGGCAGCCCTGAGGACCTTATGCCACGGTCCCTGCCCTACAATCTGCCTAGCATCCTGCAGGCTGGTGACGGACCCCCCCAGATGCGGCCCTACCACACCATCATAGAGATTGCAGAGCACAAGTAAGGCCTCCTTCCTGGGCCCTTCTCCCCTGCATTGGGTGTCAGGCTCCACCTGCAGTGATTTCTCCATTCCCTCCAGGAGGAAGGGGTCTCTGAAGGTCAGGAAGTGGAGATCCATCTTCAACCTGGGTCGCTCTGGCCTGAGACCAAACGCAAACTTCCACGGGGGGCTGAGGACAGGGGTAAGTCTGAGGAGATATAGGGGGAATTCGGCTGAGGGTGCACTAGGTCCTGGCTCTATGCAAATGCCTGTCTTGCAGAGGACAAATCTGATAAAGGGACTCTGCGACCAGCCAAGAGCATGGACTCACTGAGTGCTGTGGCTGGGGTTAGTGACGGTGAGTATAGGTGTGCACTCGTGTGTGTGTGTGTGTGGGGGGGGGAAGGGTAGGGATGGCCAGTGACTCCATCTCCAGGGAGGGGAAGGCGTTCCTAAGTATGTGTTGGTGGGGTGATCTCTGTTCAGCTGGTTGTGAAGGGTTGGCAGTGGTGGCTAAGGGAAGCTGTGCCTGTTGTCTTCCAGGCTATAGACAAAACAGAGGGCACTCTCCAGAGCCTTTCTGAGGTGTGTCCAGGCACCTTGTGGCTGAGGTTATGGCCTACCTTTCTCTCCCCCACAGAACCAGAGGGGCTGGTTGGATCCAACAGTCCTCGGCCAGGCCCACTGCTGCCGGAAAGCCTGGAGAATGAGTCCGTGGAAGTGGCAGAGTGTGAGCAGGAGCCCCACCCAGAGGCGCTGGGTGGCACGAGCTCTGAGCCCGGCACACCACGACCTGGGCGGTCAGCAGTCCGTGCAGGGGGCAGCAGCCATGCAGAGCGCCGTGCTGGCGTCCATATCTCAGAGCCCTACGATGTCAACCTCCCAGCACACATCAGCAACATGCTCAACATATCCCCAAACATCTTGGCGGGGCTTGCCCGTGGTCTTGAACGCCCTGCCCCACAGCCTCGGCCAAGCCCTGCCTCTGGCCCCGGTCCTGGCCCCGGCCTTGGCCCTGGGCCCCCAGGTGAGGACCCAAGGATTGCCCAGAACTGGGAGAAGGGACTAGAACTCTAGGCTGAGGCTCTGAAGCTGGAAATCTGCCCTGGACTGTGGGTGGTTATCTTTTGCTGCCTTTTCAAATTCAAGATTGAGGGAATCCAGTAATATTATTAGGTTGTATGAACTTCACGTAGAAAGGCTCTCTGGCAGCTTTAGATCACTGACACACCCAAGAATGGGGATTTGTGTCAGATATATACAGTAGGGATTACTAAGTACAAAGTAGGAAGATATAATAGTTGGCTATCCAGGTAGCTCAGTGGAAAAGAATCTGCCTGCCAATGCAGGAGAGGCAAGAGACCTGGGTTTGATCCCTGGGTTGGGAAGATCCTCTGGAGAAGGAAATGGCAACCCACTCCAATATTCTTGTTGGGAAAATGCCATGGGCAGAGGAGCCTGGAAGGCTACAGTCCATTGGGTAGCACAGAGTTGGATGACTGAGCACAGACACATTAACAGGTGACACGGGTTCAATCCTTGCTCCAGAAAGATTCCACATGTTCAGGGAAACTAAGCCCGTGCATCACAAAAATAACATGAATAAGAATAGCTGACATTAGTTGAGAGCTTATGATATGCTTTGTTAAGGACTTTGAAGGCATTAGCTCGTTTCATTTTCTCATAGTGTTGACTCAGGTATTGTTATGGTCCTTACATTACAGCAGTGGAACCTGAGACTTATGTTAAGCAGTTTGGTAGGAGGTGGCACAGCTGGAATCTGATCTGTGCTCTGACTCCAGTTCCTAAGTGTCAATAATGAGAAGTACCGAGGCAGCACTGGGTAGTGGGTAAGGATACCGACTGCAGAGTAAAGCAGACTGGGGTTCAAATCTGGGCTGTGCCACTTGTTTGTATGGCCTGGGACACATTTCTCTGAGTCTCAACTTCCTCATATATATAATGGGGATACATACATGACATTATAAAGTCATCTTGTGGAGAAAATAAAGCAATGCATTATAAAACATACCGCATAGTGCTTGGCCCCTGGCAGGAGCTCTAAAAGGCAGCCATAAGCCAATAGTTAGGGATACTCGTCAGAGAGGACTAGCCACAGGAAGCATCTATGCTAGGAATGCTGGGCCCAAACTGTAAGCAGTGCTAGGAAGACTGACCTGGAAAGGGTCAGAGCTGGTCTTGACCTTAGTATTCCTGGGACTCTCTCTCTCCCAACAGATGAGAAGTTGGAGGCAAGTCCAGCCCCAGGTCCCTCGGCTGACTCGTGCCCAGTGGATGTGGCCCCTGCCCTGGAGGACTGCCTGTCCCAGGAGGTGCAGGATTCCTTCTCCTTCCTAGAGGACTCAAGCAGCTCAGAACCTGAGTGGGTGGGGGTGGAGGACGGGGAGGTGGCCAAGGCAGGACCAGCAGGAGCAGCCTTCTCCCCTGGGGAGGAAGACCCTGGGATGGGCTACCTGGAGGAGCTCCTGGGAGTTGGGCCTCAGGTAAGGAGGGGCTGTGCTGGGTTTGGGGGTGTTAAGGAACCTAGAGCGTGGACAGGGCCACTGAGTCCTAAGCCATGATGCTGTATTTACAGGTGGAGGAGTTCTCTGTGGAGCCGCCCCTGGATGACCTGTCCCTGGATGAGGCACAGTTTGTCCTGGCTCCCAGCTGCTGTTCCCTGGACTCTCCTGGCCCCAGGCCTGAAACAGAGGAGGAAAGCGGGGAGGAAGTCTTCCTGAGTGCCTATGATGACCTAAGTCCCCTTCTGGAGCCCAAACTCCCAAGCTGGGAGGGTCCAGGCAGTGAAGAGGAAAAGGTGGCAGGGTCTGGAAGACAGGAGGCTTCAGGACAGGCTGAGGGTGAGCAAGCCTCGTGTGAAGGTGGAGAGGACGAGGGGGAGCCTGGAAGCAGACAGGACACCGGCGAAGAGGCTGAGGGGAGGCCAGAGAGTGGTGTGGAGGGCAGAGAGGCCACTGAGGAAGGAGCAGAGGCTGAGGGGAGCCCGACAGTGACTGACAGCTTGAAAGAAGGATGTGGGGAAGAGACAGCGGAGACAGAGGCCACGGCAGAGGAGTCCAAAGGTCAGCAGGAGGGTGAGAGAAGGGAGGAAGCTAAGGGTGTGGGAGAAACTGGAGGAGAGCAGGCTGAAGACAAGGGGAAGGAAGGAAAGACGGAGGGACAGGAAGGTGCTGAGGAAGCCAGGTAGCAGCTGGAAAGGACTCAGAGCATGAGGCCCAGGAAAACCAAATTGCTGAAGAGAGCTGGGAAGTTGTACACAAACAAGAGGCTGAAGGAGGCAGAGCAGATGAGGTCCAAGGACAAAGGGGAGATGAGGGTCAAGAGGCAGGAGAAGACCAAGGAGATGGTGAAGATAGCAGGATCCCAGAAGGAGCAGCTGAAGGAGGAGCAGGGGAGGTCAGCAAGGAACAGGAGTGTGGATACGGAGAAGCTGAGGGAGACCAGAGAGCTGGAGGTGAACTTGGAGAAGAGGGTTCCCTCCCTGAAGGGCCACAGGTCGAGTCCCTGGAGGTTGACGGTGCCAAAGAGGGCAACTCCCAGTCCTCTGAGACAGAACAGGCAGCCTCACAGCCACCTTGGCCAGAGGAGATGGATCCTGAGGGGCAGCCCAATCCCCTTGGCTCAGCTGGCGGTGTGGGCATGCGCCTGGCTTCCACCCTCGTTCAGGTCCAACAGGTCCGCTCTGTGCCCGTGGTGCCCCCCAAACCACAGTTTGCCAAGATGCCCAGTGCAATGTGTGGCAAGATCCACGTGGCACCAGCAAACCCATGCCCAAAGCCTGGCCGGCTCGATGGGGACAGGGCCTGGGGCTCCCGAGCCTCCCGCTCCTCTTGGAGGAATGGGGGTAGTCTTTCCTTTGATGCTGCTGTGGCCCTGGCCCGGGACCGCCAGAGGACTGAAGCTCAGGCAGTTCGGCGGACCCAGACTTGTACTGGTGCTGGGGACTACAGCCTCATCCCCAAAACCTCCCCCTATAACTTGATCCCTGCCTACGCTCCCCGGCCCCTTAGCTGCCTGGAGATCCCAGCTGAGGGCACAGACGGGTCTGGACCCCGGAGTCGGTTTAGCCTGCCCCCCAGAGAACCCCAACCTCCTGATCCCCTTACGTCCCCCCAGCGCCGAACGTATGCATTCGAAACACAGGCTAACTCTGGGAAAGGTGAGGGACTGTAATTAGGACAAGAGCACTGGGCATAAGGGAGGTAGCTGCCTCCAGGGTCTTGGACTGTTTCATCTGCAGCCTGAGCAGCTGTAGTGCCCAGCTCCATAGGTTTTGGCCCTCCAGCTTCTCTTTTTGACTGTGGGAAGCACTGTCTTGGTCTGTTTACCTGAGCTTGTCTCAGACACAAAGCACTTATCCCTTAGGAGATTCCTGAGAAAGTCACCAAGATCCTGTCCCCAGAGAGAGGAGTCAAAGGGAACAAAGAATAGGTGGAAAACTTAACTGTTTCTCAAAATGAAGAATGTAAGGGGGAACTCCAGATGAGGTCCTGCCGTCCTCTGAGGCAACGAACTCTTCATGGAAGTCCAGAGCAGAAGCGGGGTCAGGGCCAGGTTGGAGCCTATTACACAAAAACACTTTTAGAGGTTACCTATCTGTGTTCTACTCTTGGTCCCTTGGATACCTCCTGCTCCTATTGATCCAGATTAGGAGAAAAATGTCCAGGAAACTCTTTGAATACACAGTATTTGTTGGTGGGACTAGCTCCCTTCCCAGCTCCCCAGCCCTCTGCCTCCCTGGATCTCTAGGAACCAAGGTCCTATATAGATCTCTCTGGCTTCTTCTTTCTCCTTTGGAATAACTTCCTATTTTAGGGAAGAGGGATGGTGTCACTCAGGCTCTGGGATTGCTTCTCTGGACAGGTTGGGGCCACAGGTCCCAAGGGGCAATATCTCAGAATAAATGCTGTATTTTTACACATAAATAGTGTGGTTTGTTTTTCCTCTTACTAAAGTCTTGAATGACAGATACCGTATCTTCCAAGGTGGTGCTAGTACTAAAGAACCCACCTGCCAATGCAGGATACGTAAGAGATGGGGGTTCCATCCCTGGGCTGGAAGATCCCCTGCAGGAGGAAATGGCAAACCACTCCAGTATTTCTGCCTGGCGAATTCAACAGACTAAGAAGCCTGGCAGGCTACAGTCCACAGGGTCACAAAGTCAGACACAACTGAGGTGACTTAGCATGCATAGTTATATTTTCATGTTTGGTTAAATGTTGCTTTAGAATCTGTTTTTATTGTCTGGGTGTTCTTCCTCAATTGTCGTGGTGGAGACCTACAGCTAGAAACTAGAGCTGGGTTCATGGTGGTCAGGAAATGAGGAAGGGAAACTTATATTTACATAATGCTCTTTATATGCCAGTAATGCTAGGTATCTACGTGCATAGAATCTATGCTCTTAATTTTTAGTCCACTTAATAATTCTATAAGGTTGGTACTGGTATCTCTGTTTAAAAAAAATGTTTTACTTGGCTGCACTGGGTCTTAATTGAAGCATGTGGGATTTTCCATCTTAGTTGCAGCATGTGGGCTTTTTTTGTTGTTGTTGCTGCTGCCTGCGAACGCATCCTTGTGGCATGTGGGATCTAGTTCCCTGACCAAGGATGGAACCTGGCATCCCCTGCATTGGGAGCACAGTCTTAGTTACTGGACCACCAGGGATATCTCCAGTATCTCACTTTGCAGGCGAAGAAAC
This sequence comes from Madoqua kirkii, assembly GCA_006408675.1. Lineage (NCBI taxonomy): Eukaryota > Metazoa > Chordata > Mammalia > Artiodactyla > Bovidae > Madoqua > Madoqua kirkii. The sequence goes on along the minus strand of SJYC01149370.1, from coordinate 7,933 downwards.
AAAAGTTAATTAGGTCAAAATGTTTGCCAAAGTTCTCAGAACTAACACGTGGCAGAGGATAGGTCTGAGACCCAAAATTGTCTGGCTCAGGGTCTGAACTCATTCCCTTACACCACACTACTTCAAATCCATTAAGGGTAGGTCCTGACTGAAAAGAATGGGAATTAAGATACCTCTCACAGAAACGGAGACACAAAAACTAGACGCCTTCGGGGTCTTCGAGTGACTACAAAGGCTAATGTTGCTGTTTAGTCGCTGAGTCCTGTCAACTCTTTGCCACCGCAAGGACTGTAGCCCGCCAGGCTCCTCTGTCCGTGGGATTTCCCAAGCAAGAACACTGGAGTGGGTTGCCATTTCCTTCTCCAGGGGATCTTCTCAACCATAGGATGGAACTTATGTCTCCTGCACTGGCAGGAGGATTCATTACCACTGAGCCACTAGGGAAGCCCGGCTAACACTAATACACATGAGCATATCCAGATTTATGTATGCCCAGATATGTCCTAATAGCCAATAGGAAACTTCAAATAGGTGGCCTGATTCAAGATTCCCCCCCAAATAGCTCTTTTTAAAGACGGCGCCTCTGCCTCCATCTGATGTCCCTCTTTTGATATAAGCTCACTTCTGGAACTAAAAAGACCCTGGCCAGCAGAAAAATGGTAGCACCAAGTTAATCGTCCTTCTCCCAGGACCCCAAAGGGTTGTTTCTTCCCAGTACCAGCACTGGCCTATACAAGTCCGCATCCAAACCCTTAGCAACATGGAGCGAACGGAAGTCGGGCGGCTCGGAGGCAGAGAGAGACACTTCCGCCCCTCACCAACATGGCGGCGGGCCGGGAGTGCGCATGATCAGCTGTCCCTGGAGATACCCGAGTCCGGAGGGTGAGAACACGGTCGGGGGAGATCGGCAGTGAGAGAGACACTTCCGCCCCTCACCAACATGGCGGCGGGCCGGGAGTGCGCATGATCAGCTGTCCCTGGAGATACCCGAGTCCGGAGGGTGAGAACACGGTCGGGGGAGATCGGCAGCAGCGGCGGCTTTGGCGGGTGAGTGCAGGACACAGCGGGAGTCTGGAGACTGGGCGAGCCGGCGACGCATAGCAGCTCTGATTTTGTTTCCCTTTTTTAGGTTCAGGAACTCCTGGGGCGGAAGTCTTTGTTTTGAGGGAGGGGGCCGTGCCCGGTTCTTTATCTCCTACCCCCTTTGTGGGCCGAACTCACTCCCCGCCCCCGGACGCGCACATCCCCGCCCTCCTGCGCTGCCAGCCGCGGGCAGCTGGGCCGGAGACCGCAGGGCTAGCTGAGCCCCCGGCGTCCTTCCCTACCTCTGAGGAGCAGCGCGGGCTGGGGGTGAGCCCGGCAGGGCTAGCCGGGTCACCGCGCGGGGCCTTGGGCTCGCGCCTGGCCGTAGCTCAGCTGCTGAGCGCCTGCTGGTTGGTGGGCCCGCAGGGAGACGCCGCATTCTCAGGCGAGGTCTAGGTGCTTGACTTCTTTGCGGACTTGATTTTTCCCTTTGTGTCTAGACTTAGCTAAGCTCTGTCAGGGCCCTCCTTCCCGGAGCGTGGACGCCACAACATCCTAGCCCGCTTTCCGTGTTGCATACCCCGAAAGCTCAGGAAATGCTTCCGGATGTCCAACTAAGATTTGAATAAGTAGCCTGACCCCGTTGCTGATTGTCCTCAGAGGCTGCTCCTGGCTGACAGCTGTGGCATAGGGACGCCTCTTGCACCCTGCCCTCTGTCTGATTGCTTCCTTTTGCTGTCAGTGCTGCAAGCTTCAGAGGGGCATTTCCTCGGCAGGTTTGAGGATGGAGCGGTAGGTGGTCTTGAAACACTGGTCCTACTTCCCCCTTAGGGACTGGGATCTTCTTGCAGCGCTACTTCCTCTGGACGGTTTCACTTTCAGTTCCTTTTTTGGGGGTTAACACTATGGATACAAGCTTTCCATGACTCATCCGCTGAAGATAAAGGTTTGGGGGACCTTTTGGACAGAGAATTTACAAAAACCTTACCGCTTTCCTGTCGAGATTATTTTATTGCTTTACACTGTATAGCTAGCTGTTTCCTTCTGGAGGCGCCTTCCTTTGTTTTTCCTGCCCACCTCCTGCCGTCCTCAGCCGTCTCCCCCAACCCCTAGCCCGTCCCCCAACCCCAAAACCCCCCACCCCCGTTAGGGCCTTAAGGCAGGCACCTTGTTGATGGATTCCTCCCCCATCGTCTCCTCTTTCTGAACCCTGGAGTTTTTTCGTCCTTGCTGGGTTCAGTTGATTTGGAGTTGTCATGGCAACATTTGAGCAACTATGTTGTTCTACTGGAAGGCTTGGTGAATAAAATAGTAGGTAGGGGCTTGAAGATGATACACTAGGGCTTTAAGGTCTTTTTAACGAATGACATATATCTGGACTTCCCCAAACAACAGCCGGATCAGTAGAATGGGGCCCAAGGGCCAAGTCTGGGCTTTATGGTTCTGGAGGTTTTCTTTTCCTAGATCTGAGGACAAGAATTTCTTGGTGTTCAGTACATGTGCCTGAGAAACTGAAATAAGCATCAGGGTCTGTGGTCCTGTATTTTTTGATAGCTGTGGTCTAAACATGGCCCTTACTAATCCTGATATGGCAGATCATAATAGCTTTCATAATGATCCATCCAGAAATATGTTGTTTTTCAGTCTTTCAGTATAAGTATCCCCTCTCCATCAGAAGATGGAGTGAGAATTGGAGAGGCAAGGAACATTGTAGAATCGCTTTTTCAGTCATTGTAAACAGCCTTCAGCATCCGAATGGAGAAAGCTGGTTGTCCCCTGCAGAAGACTGGTTATGTTCCTGGATGTGTCTTCATGGAGCTTAGGTTCTAGAAATAGGAGAGCTTTCAGTTTCCTAGACTCACTAGACCCCCTGATTTCTACCAGGACTTAGCACTCAGGCCTGTGAGGCAGGAGATACGAAGATTTCCAGAGAAGGACCGGTTCCTCGGATGTGCCCCCTCACAGAGAGATGAAGGGGTGAGTGAAGAAGAGGTAGGGCCTGGAATGGGAGTTGGGAGGCCTGGGAGAATGCAGAATGGCTAGGAGCGCTGGCTCTGGAGTCAGGCAGACCTCAGTGCAGGTCCCAGCTATATTACCTAGCTGTGTGATCTGGTTTTCTGTTTATAAAATGCAAGTAGTGCTACCTACTCATAATTGCTGTTCTTAGTACTAAATAAGATATTGCCTGTTAAATGCTTGGCTCAGTGCTAAGTAAATACTAGCTCTGGTTATTCTAACCTCCCCTAGCATCTGTTGGGAATGCCAATGAGTTTGGGAGCCATATGTTACTGGGCCAGTGAGCTTTTCATTCATTTCTTCCCTTATTCTTCCTCTTGTCCCTTCACAAACAGGCAGCAGAAAACAGCAGAAACCGAAGAGGGGACAGTGCAGATTCAGGAAGGTGAGTGGGAGAAATAGAACCGAGCTGAGGCCAACAGCCCATTGTGGTCTTGTCCTGCAACCCATGGGCCTATCACCTGTGTACTCTTTTCCTTTTAAATGACACGCAAGTGCAACAGAGGGAGAAAAGCAGTAACTCTCGGACTTTTTCCTTTTAATTCAGGTGCAGTGGCAACTGGGGAGGACCCCACCAGTGTGGCTATAGCTAGCATCCAGTCAGCTGCCACTTTCCCTGACCCCAACGTCAAGTACGTCTTCCGAACTGAAAATGGGGGCCAGGTAAGGGAGGGGGCCAGGTGGCTGCAAGTGTTACCTGGGGTTGGGATTGAGGGAGGTGATTGAACCTGTCATGGGGAGACTTGGTTTGGAGGATGAGGTGAAATGTGGCCTAATTGGAGGGTGGGAGTTGAGGGGTGGAATGTGAGATTTACAGTAGAGATTGGTATGGGGTGGGGGCTATGCTGAAACCACTATATGGGAAAAGGATGGGGAATGGCTAAGTTATACGTCTCTGAAGGATTCTTTTGGGAGGTCGCTATCCAAGAGAAGCTTTATGAGGGGCTCTGGAGTCCCTAGCACTTACTCTCATTCTTTCTTCCCCTCTTCCTTTCTTCTCTGAATCTAGGTGATGTACAGGGTGATCCAGGTGTCTGAAGGGCAGCTGGATGGCCAGACTGAGGGGACTGGTGCCATCAGTGGCTACCCTGCCACTCAATCCATGACCCAGGTACAGGGGTATGGGCTGCAGAGGGGACTTGAGCTCTGAGTAGTAAGATGAAGGGAACTAATAGGATGGGTGTGGCTTGGGATAGTGCGACATCTGGGGCTGCCTTGACCCAAAGCACTAGACTCCTCTTCTCTGGATGTTTCTCCCTGTCTCCTCACAAGAGATAGAGCTGCAGAGTAGTTCATGGGAAGTATTTGACTGTCACTTGTCTCTCTTCTCTTGCTCCCCTTCCCAGGCCGTGATCCAGGGTGCGTTCACGAGTGATGATGCAGTTGACACAGAGGGGACAGCTGCTGAGACGCACTATACTTACTTCCCCAGCACTGCAGTGGGAGATGGGGCAGGGGGTACCACATCGGGGAGTACAGCAGCTGTTGTTACTACCCAGGGCTCAGAGGCACTACTGGGGCAGGCGACCCCTCCTGGCACTGGTGAGATATTATGTGAGGATGCTGGCTGGAGGGGCTAGGATAGGCTGTGGGACATGGCTGGTGGGCAGTGGGCCTTTACTCGTGATTCCTTAATGATCACTAAGACCTGGGCAGGCAGTGTCTGGGGCTGCCCTTCCAGCAGGAGGCAGTGTGTCTTGTTTTAGAGGAGGAGCCCAGGGCCTTGTCCTTAGAGCTTGGTGAGGGTCCTAGTCCTGTGTCCTGATGGAACTTCCTTGCATCTTCACAGGTCAGTTCTTTGTGATGATGTCACCACAAGAAGTGTTGCAGGGAGGAAGCCAGCGCTCTATTGCCCCCAGGACCCACCCTTATTCTCCGTGAGTAACCCTTGTTTTTTCTCAGTTCCAGGAATAGTCTTGATTCTTTCCAAAAATTTCGTGCGGTTCCTCACCCCAGACTCCAATATCAGTTTTTGACCTTGCCTCACTCTGGCCACCCTGGGCTCTATTGTTAGGAAGTCAGAAGCTCCCCGGACAACTCGGGATGAGAAACGCAGGGCTCAGCATAATGAAGGTAGGCACGATCCACATGTGAAGCTTGGCGCTGTCTGGTGGGACTGGGGACTGCTCTGATGTTGAAGGGGAGGTTAGGTGATTTTACCCTGGGGCCTTTGGTGAGTTCTCCCCAAGTCACCTTGTCCTCTACTCGCCCCACAGTGGAGCGCCGCCGCCGAGACAAGATTAACAACTGGATCGTACAGCTGTCCAAGATCATCCCAGACTGCTCCATGGAGAGCACCAAGTCTGGCCAGGTCATGGAAAGACCCTGGTAGTGGCAGGATGCCTGAATTCTGTCTCCTGGTGTTGCTTCCAGAAATGGTAGACAGTGGGCACACATGGCGGTAGCTCTTTCCTGTCTGTCTCTGAGGTTCCTGAATCCCTGGGAGATGTTATTCTACCATCCTTTAAGGGAAAACGAGGCCCAGAGTGTGAACATGCTTTTGGAAAGCAAGCCAGGTATTTTTATATCCTAGTCCTTATTGTGTTGGCTTTTTCTTAACAGAGTAAAGGTGGAATTCTATCCAAAGCCTGTGATTATATCCAGGAACTTCGGCAGAGTAACCACCGGTTGTCTGAAGAACTGCAGGGGCTTGACCAACTACAGCTGGACAATGATGTGCTTCGACAGCAGGTCAGGACCCCCCCGCCCCGGGGTAGAGCTGTCCTCAACCTCCCTAGCCACCAGCCCAGCTCGGGACTCCCTATTTTGTTTTCCATAGAGAGCGCTTTATCTTTACCTCGTCACTGGTGGGTGTCTGCATAAGTTCAGAGACTTGGGTGTGCTAACTTTTCTACCTATTTCCTTTACTGCTCTTTCCCATGTCCAGGTAGAAGATCTTAAGAACAAGAATCTGCTGCTACGAGCTAGCTGCGGCACCACGGAGTAGAGGTTGTCATCAAGAGTGACAGCAACTAACTCTGGGGACTCGGGCTCTAAGCTCTACAGCCCCTTTCCAAGAACTTCAGATAGCCCAGGAGCCACAGGCTAATAACCCCATGCCCCTTTCCTTCACTGCCCACATTTGGCATGGGACGGAGGGGAGTTCAGAAGGCATATCTTTGAATTAAGGCCCTGTGATCTAGCAGCCTGCAGAGGTGTGGAACACACACGTGGGTGTGCACCGACAGTCTAGCCCAACCAACCCTACCATGCAGCCCCTGGGCCCTTGTGCTCCTCTTGCACAATGCATGTGCTGTCTCCATGCTGGACACTGGACACACTAAACTGAGGGGCTTGCCCCGTGCTTGCTTAAAGTGCCAGCAGAGGGTCTGCTGACAAGCAGTGTTCTGGCTTGCCCCAGGACTGGCGCTTCCCACTGGTTCTTCCTTCCTTGGAGCTCAAATGTGCCCCTCCGGACTCTGGGGAACAGGCTTTAGCAGGAAGTGGGGATCGCAGGCTTAGCAGTGGCTGCTGCCCCAGGAAGAGGAGATTGGCTGGTAAGCAGTTGAGGCCTATGCAGGTTTCTGGCACCAGGGAGAACAGGAGGCAGGGCCCACTGGGGGCCTTACCCCATTGTGGGGACGGTATTTTTTTTTCCTTTTCTTTTTCTTTTTTTTAAAGATAAAATGTTCAGAGCCATGGCTGTCTCTGGGTCTTCCTCCCTTTGTGGGCTCCAGGCTGGGAGGGAGGGAACACACTGCTTTGACCAGTAAGGGTTGGGTCAAGTTGGGTGAGGTATCGGAGCTCCTATAGTTAGGACAATGAGTCCTACTACTTGGGCCAGGCCAGTGTGTTGTTGGCCGTCCACGCCCGCAATCGCGAGGATTTCTCCAGCGAGCGTGTTAGGAACAGCGGGAACAGGTGCCGCGGGAGCTGTGCGGGAGGCGGTGCCTTTGCTTCCGGTTCCGGTCGGTCTCAGCTGCAGCTTCGGGAGGGCGGGGGAGATGCCCGTTCCCAGGGTGCGGGCTGGGGCCAAGTTCCTGATACTGACATTTGCGGTGCGCACCATGGCTGGAGGTACCTTTAGGGGAGACCTGGGATCCGGTCTAGGCCGAGTTGTGGCCTTCGGAGCTCTCGGAACGCCCCCGGTGGAGGTGTACGCGGAGGGAGGCGCGAAGGGGAGTGGCGGAGGGTCCTCACGCATCCCCCGCCAGGCTGGGGCGCTGCCAGGTGAGGGGGCCCCGGCGGCTGGCGAGCGGGCCGCAGTCCTGCCTCCCTCAGGGCTCGCGTGCTCCTTCCTCAGAGCCTACGGTCTCGCTCCCTGAACTCCGTTCGCTCCTGGCCTCCGGCCAGACCCGGCTCTTTGACGTGAGATCCCGGGAGGAGGCGGCGGCTGGAACCATCCCTGGGGCTCTCAACATCCCGGGTACGGGATGCGGGGTCGGTGGGCGGGGGAAGCCCTGGTGGTGGATTGGAGACAGTAGGAGGGTCTTAGCCAATAGGACCTCATTTAGGATGCTGTGGGAAGGCACTGGTTACAGGGGTCCGGTATTCCTGTGGCTCCCGCCCCCCAAACTTCCCTTAAAAAGGATTGATGGGAGGCGGATCCTGGCAGCGGAACTGGCCCTTCCAGTTTGAGGGGATAACAGGCAATGAGGAAGGGGCAGGCCAGATTCACACACTTGACCTCCCCAAAGCTGGATGCCTGAGTTTGTCCGCGCCTCCTCACAAACTAGGAAAGTGGCTTCCATTCAGAGGTGGTTTGGCTGACTAGTGCAGGTAGGACGTATCCTGTCCTCGAAGTGGATGGGGGCGGGGGGGGGGGGAGTTCTCACCATGTGTTTGTTTGGGGCTCCTTGGAGATACGTTCGACCACAGGACCGGTCCTTCCAGACCCAACCGCTGAACCTGAGATTGCCCGACTACCGGCTTTCCATTGTATCCTCTTGACTCC
>SJYC01149369.1:0-11985 GCA_006408675.1 Madoqua kirkii | reverse complement strand
GGGGGGGGGGGGGGGGAGTTCTCACCATGTGTTGTTTTGGGGCTCCTTGGAGATACGTTCGACCACAGGACCGGTCCTTCCAGACCCAACCGCTGAACCTGAGATTGCCCGACTACCGGCTTTCCATTGTATCCTCTTGACTCCTCCCAGTGTCAGAGTTGGAAAGCGCCCTGCAGATGGAGCCAGCTGCTTTCAAGGCTTTGTACTCCGCTGAGAAGCCAAAGCTGGAAGAGAATCTCATTTTCTTCTGTCAGATGGGCAAGCGGGGCTTGCAGGCCACGCAGTTGGCCCAGAGACTTGGATACAAAGGGTATGGGCTTGGTAACTGGGCGGGGCAGTGGTGACTAGGGCCTGCCTCCTGGGCTCTGTCCTTCCCTCACCCCTATTTTTTTTTCACAGGGCTCGGAACTATGAAGGGGCCTATAGAGAATGGCTCCAGAAAGAAGGTTAGGTAGAATGTGGCATACTGGATGCTCCCTCCCCGCTGCCAGTGGCCGCCTTAACTAAGAGTGATGAAGGGGCTGACTTGTTGGGTTGAGCAACTTCTTATAGCGCTGTGCACGAAAAGCAGCAAATAAAGAGCATTTAATCAAAGTATTGGAAGCCCTTAATTTGTCAGGTGAACTGAAAACAGTTCTAATCATAATCTAGACTTCAATCCAGCCCTAGGTCTTTCTTCCAGCATTCATCTGCCCCTCCAACCAAAACCAAAACACCCAGAAGTTTGCTAAAAGACTATAATCCAGAATCACTTGGTAGCTTAAAAAAAAAAAACAACAAAAAACTTGGGCCTCATCTCAGATTTGGTGGGACCTGGTTTTAGAAGGCCCACGACTGAGCGACTTCACTTTCACGCATTGGAAAAGGAAATGGCAACCCCTTCCAGTGTTCTTGCCTGGAGAATCCCAGGGATGGGGGAGCCTGATGGGCTGCTGTCTATAGGACTGCACAGAGTCAGACACGACTGAAGCGACTTAGCAGCAGCAGCAGCAGCAAGTAATTGTAATATGAGGTCAGGAGCCAGAACTAGACCAGAGGTCAGTAAGCTATGGCCCCACTTGGTCTTGCTACCATGACCATTTGTTTACTGTCTGTGACTACTTCTGTGCCAAAATGGGAGAATAGTTGCAACAGAAACTATATGTTCTTTGAAGTATTTAGTCCTTTATAGAAAGTTTGTGTATCCTTGCTGTAGGTCTTCAGGTCCCCAGCCCCAACCTCACTTCCCTCAGACTTTGTTACTGGGTTGAGGAAATGAAATGGTCCTTCCAGGCAGTTTGGTGAAGGGATGGATGCCACCCCTAACCCCAAGCATAGATCACAGGTATGAGGAGCTCCTCCTGTGCCACCAGAAAGAGGTCCGAGTTTTTACCAGCACAGTTCCTTGATCCCACAGTAGATTTAACAAAATTTAATTGGTTTAAAAGAAAAACAGAAAGAAACAGCACATACTCACTGAGGCAAAATGCAACACTATACAGTAGGTATGTAATTTCCCTCTGTCGTGGTTCCTGGTTTAATGCATTCCTTCCAGACCTATTAAATATTTCAATGTCAGAGGTTTTTTTTAATTAATTTATTTGGCTGTACTGAATCTTTATTGAGGCGTGCAGGATCTTTAACTGAAGCATGCAAACTCTTAATTAGAACATGTGGGATCTAGTTCCCTAACCAAGGATCAAACCCAAACCCCATGCATTGGGAGCCAGGAGTCTTAGCCACTGAATCACCAGGGAAATCCCTCAATTCTGATGTGTTAAGTCTGATTATAGAAAATTTTACTTCTTAATTTGTGGAAGAAAAGGTTGAGTCAGAGATGGACCCAGTTTTCTGATTTTTCAAGTTTCTGAAGAATTCCTTGGAGGCATTTCCTGTTTTCCTTGCCTTCCTCTCACCTTTTCCTCTCCTCCTTCTGCTTTTGGGACTGTACCCAGCCCTTATACATCTTTCACCTCACAGTCTACACTGCACACTGTAAAAAATCTTCCATTCATCTCAGCTCTCCACCTCCTTTCACAACCTATCTCATTCTCCCTGGATTAGTCACAATACTAGGTTTAGCTGGACATTGTAGGGTTTGGAGATAAACTTGAAATATGTGAAAGAGTCTAGTCTAGGGTCTGGCAAATAATAGATGTCAGTTTAAGTACCAAAATTCCTTTGGTTCTCAGACTGGTTGGGAAATTTTTCCTGGGCTTTAATTCCCCTCTTTTAAAAAATTTTTGTTTATTTTTGGCTGTGCTGGGTCTTCATTGCTTTCCAGGGGCTTTCTTTAGTTGCAGGGAGCAGGGACTACTCTCTTTTTCAGTGTTTGGGCTTTTCTTGCTGGTGGCTTCTCTTGCCGAGCACCGGCTCTGGAGTGCTCAAGTTTCGGTGGTTGCGTCATGTGGGCTCAGTTGCCCTTTGGCAAGTGGGATCTTCCCAGCATGTGTGTGTGCTAAGTTGCCTGTAATGTCCAACTCTTTGTGACCCCATGGGCTGTAGCCCACCAGGCTCTTCTGTCCCTGGGGATTCTCCAGGCAAGAATACTGGAGTGGGTTGCTGTGCCCTCTTCAAGGGGATCTTCACAGCCCAGGGATAGACTCTGTGTCTCTTATGTCTCCTGCATTGGCAGGTGGGTTCTTTATCACTAGTGTCACCTGGGAAGCCTGAGATCTTCCCGGATCAAACCCATGTCCCCTGCATTGGCAGGCAGACTGTCAACCACTAGACTACCAGGGAAGTCCCAAATTTCCCTTGTTGAGTCTCAACTGTTCTAGTCTTCTTTTATTCCTTCTCAAATTTTATAATTTGATTATAGCATTTCTGTTTTAGTGAAGCATAATTTACTTACAATAAAATGCTTTTTTTTTTTTTTTGACATGGCATGTGGGATTTTAGCTTCCCAACTAGGGATGGGATCCAAACTATGCTCTCTGCAGCAGAAGCATGGAGTCCCAGCCACTGGATTGCCCTGGGATTCCCTAAAATGCAGTGTTCTTAAGAGTTCACTTCATTGAGTTTTGACAGTTATACACTTACTTGAAGCAAGCATCCTAACCAAGATATAGAACACCGAAATCTCCAAAATTTCTTTGGGACCAGTCAATTCCATCCTTAATCTCTTTTTAGGCAACCATTTTCTATCTTCTGCCACCTAAACTAGTTTTCTAGCTTCCTTCCTGGCCTGCCAACCTACAATACTTGCTTTCTTCAGTTCAGCTGATGAGGGTTAGAGAGAATCCTGGAAGTAAACTGAGCTGACTCACTACCTGACCATGCCCTCTGCTTGATCATTGTTAAAAGAACATTCCTCTTTCCCCATCATTAACTGTGTGGGTTGTAACCTTGTTGGGCTGTGCCAACCTTGCCCTTTAACGTTCTCTTTCCCTCTCATAGCTAACCGTGTCGCCAGGTGAGGCTGAGGAGCTGAGTGTGCCAGCTGTCTTCCCTTGCCTTCTCTCCCCATGCTACATCAGACTCCTCTCTCTTATCATACTTTATCTACCCTAGGTTTGTGCTGAGTGTGTCATCGTATCTATTGCACTACATTTTGCTTGTTTCTCTCTCAGTTGATTATGAATTCCTCAAAGGTAGGAACTGGCTTTCGTTTCCTTATCTCCACTGCGTGGGACTCAAGTTCTCAGTAGGTGTTTGTTGAGCTTTACTAGCCTCCCAACTATCAGAATCTCCTAATTTCAGCCTTTCTGAAATGTTGCTGCCTGAACAACCTTAAAATAACATTTTAATCTTATCAGTCAGAGTTGATCATTTACAATAGGTCCTTGTTGCCTAGTGGCTCAAGCATGTGTCTTGACCTGGCATTCCGAGCAGTCTTTAGTCTGGATCTGGCAGCACCCTGACTTTTCAAATACATCTTTCAGTGCCAGCTCCCATCAGGCTAGTTTCTTTAGTGGCCTAAGTAGATCCTCCTCCCTTCTGACCCTGGCCTTTACTCACCATTTACCCTGTTTGGGAAGCTTCCAGCCTCTTCTCTGCCACTCTGAATTTCACAAAAATTAGAAGAATGTATTTGGCAGGACGCTTGCTATCTTCATCCAGAGGGCTTTTAAACTGAAGGAAAAGGAAGAAAAATAACCTGATAAAATTATGTAACTGATTTACGAAGGTCAGACGGATCAGAAGTATGGTGGAGAAGGTACACGCTTCTATGTAGCAGTTATCACACTGTATTATAATCTATGTGGTTCTTCCCTTTGGACCTAGCTCTTTTTTTCTTTTTTGGCTATGCTGGCTCTTTGTTGCTTCGTGCAGGCTTTTTCTAGTTGAGGTGAGCAGAGGCTACTTTCTGTTGTGGCTCAGGGGCCTCTCACTGCGGTGGCTTCCCTTGCTGCAGAGCATGGTCTCCAGGGCTCACAAGTTCAGTAGCTGTGGTGCACAGGCTTAGCTGCCCTGAGGCATGTGGACTCTTCCTGGACCAGAGATGGAAACTATGTCCCTTGCTTTGACAGGTGGACTCCTAACCACTGGACCACCAGGGGAGTCTGGACTGAGCTTTTTCAGGGGAGGGACTGTTTATTTCGTTTCTGTATGGCCAACAATGAAACCAGAACTGCATAAAGGAGGTATTCAACAGATGCTGAATTTTTTACTGAGGTGTTTAATAATCCAGGGAGGGAAATGCAAGGGGAGAAAGTTGGGAATAATACTCACGAATGGTATTACAGCATGTTATGTAAAGAACCAAGGCTATGAATCAGAGTTCTAAGTTCCAGTTCTGACTCAGCACTACTTAGTGGTCACGGTAAGTTACTTTCCAGTTCTCACTTTCCTTATCTATAAAAGGAGGGTTAAAAGACTCATCTGTTTGGGTGGTTCTGAAAGTTTACTGGAATAGCATATGTAAACATATGAAAAGTACCTGCCATTCAAAATGTGTAGATTTAGAGATGTATGTGTGAGTAAACACAAGAAGGTAAATAAAATAGCATAGATATAACTGAAACTTGATGGAAGGGAATTTATGACTACCAGTGGATAAGTGTTTTTTTTTTTAATATATTTAATGCAAGAGTCAGATAAAATAAATGTGCAGCTTGATGACATTTTACATACTCATTTAACCACTGCTTCTGCACAGAAAACATATACTGAGATTTGAATCATTTAAACCATGTTGAAACTTGCTTTATAGCCAAGTGTGTGGTTGATTTTTGCATATGTTCCATGAACACTTGAAAAGATATATTTTACAGTTTTGAGGTGCAGTGTTCTATATATTAATATATCAGTTCTAGTTTATTATTTTGTTCAGATCTATAGCTTCTGCTGATTTTTCTTTTTTTGCCTGCTTATTCTATTAGCTACTTACAGAGATATATTTAAATCTTTCATCGTGATTTGGATTTGTCTTTTCTCTCTTTTTTCTGGCATTTTTAATGTATATATTTGGAGACGATGTTATTAGATGTTCCAGATTTAGAATTGCTGTGCTTCCTCTGGAATGGATCCTTTTCTTATTACATCCTTCTTTATCTCTGATGATGCTTTCTACCTTAAAGTCTATTTTATCTGCTGTTATTACAACTACACCGGCTTTGTTTCAGTTAATGTTCAGTTAATGGTAATAACAGGCCATGTCTCCTGGAATTCATATTAACCAAAGAAGAAAACACTAAGAACAACTAGACACAAGAAAGGGACTATAGGGAAGCAAATTTTTTAGGTTAAAAGAAAAATATCAGTTAAATAGTTGAAGATGCTAAGGAGAGTAGGACTCAGGAAAGCTGAGAGTCTAAAATACTTAGACTTGATAGTATTTCCCAGTGGGAAGTCTTTCCAGCTCATTCATTCCCTTAGTTTTTCCAGTGCTAATCATATTCCTCAACCTGTCAAGTCCTGCAATTAATAGACCTTACTTCAGTTTCACTATTATTTTCCTCATGCCCTTATTTTCCTCCTAATCCAGTTGACCCCATGTGTGTCTATTATTATCATCATTATTCTGCATAATTGGGACTAAACTTACAAAGAAAATTCAAAACATATTGAAGAAAATGAAAACCTTAAAAGAAGACCTGTATGAAAGAAAAAACAAAAGATTCTTGGATAGGAAGACTCAACTCCATAAATGTATCAGTTTAGTTGAAATTAAGAATTGACAGGAAAAAAAAAAAGAACATAAGTGAGAGTGAATTTAACCAGTTATTACAATATATAATAAGGTGGTTGTTTGCAATTAGATAGATGGGTTCCAAACTGTACAATCTGTACCAAGATAAGTTTCAAATTGATCTAAAATTTAAAGTAAAAATAGAAACTGTCTAGAAGTATTTCATTATCTCAAAGTGGGGAACCTCAATGTTTATTACAACACTTGACAAAAGTCAGAACGTGGAAGTAACCTAATGTCCATCAGCAGAGGAATGGATAAAGATGTGGCAAATATATACATTGGAATATTACTCAGCCATAAAAAGGGAATGAAGTTGTGCCATTTGTGGAGATGTAGACGGACCTACAGACTGTCATACAGAGTGAAGTAAGACAGAGAAAAAATCATAGAATATCACTTATATGTGGAATCTAGAAAAATGGTACAGATGAACTTATCTGCAAAGCAGAAAATAAAGACACAGGTGTAGAGAACAAATGTATGGACGCGAAAGGGAGAGAGGGAGGTGGGATGAACTGGGAGATTGGGACTGACACATACATTGCTGCTGCTGCTGCTGCTGCTGCTGCTGCTAGGTTGCTTCAGTCGTGTCCAACTCTGTGTGACCCCATAGATGGCAGCCCACCAGGCTCCCCCGTCCCTGGGATTCTCCAGGCAAGAACACTGGAGTGGGTTGCCATTTCCTTCTCCAGTGCATGAAAGTGAAAAGTGAAAGTCAAGTCGCTCAGTTGTATCCGACTCTTAGCGACCCCATGGACTACAGCCTACCAGGCTCCTCCGCCCATGGGATTTTCCAGGCAAGAGTACTGGAGTGGAGTGCCATTGCCTTCTCCGCACATATACACTACTATGTATAAAATAGAGAACTAATGAGAACCTACTTATAGCACAAGGAACACTATTCAGTGCTCTCTGGTGACCTAAATGGGAAGGAAATCTAAAAAAGAGAGGATATAGGTATATAGAGAGCTGATTCATTTGCTGCACAGCAGAAACTAACACAACATTGTTCAGTTCAGTTCAGTTCAGTTGCTCAGTCGTGTCCGACTCCGACCCCATGAATTGCAGCACCCCAGGCCTCCCTGTCTGTCACCAACTCCCGTAGTTCACTCAGACTCACGACATGATGAGTCAGTGATGCCATCCAGCCATCTCATCCTCTGTTGTCTCCTTTTCCTCCTGCCCTCAATCCCTCCCAGCATCAGAGTCTTTTTCCAATGAGTCAACTCTTCGCATCAGGTGGCCAAAGTACTGGAGTTTCAGTTTTAGCATCGTTCTTCCAAGAACACCCAGGGCTGATCTCCTTTAGAATGGACTGGTTAGATCTCCTTGCAGTCCAAGGGACTCTCAAGAGTCTTCTCCAACACCACAGTTCAAAAGCATCGATTCTTCGGCACTCAGCCTTCTTCACAGTCCAACTCTCACATCCATACATGACCACAGGAAAAACCATAGCCTTGACTAGACAGACCTTAGTCGGCAAAGTAATGTCTCTGCTTTTCAATATGCTATCTAGGTTGGTCATAACTTTCCTTCCAAGGAGTAAGCATCTTTTAATTTCATGGCTGCAGTCACCATCTGGAACATTGTAAAACAACTCTATTCCAAAAAAGATAATTTAAAGAAAGTGATGAGAACGTAGTGTACAGCGTGGTGACTCTTAGTTAATAATATTGTTCTGTGTATGTGAGAGCTGCTGAGAGAATACATAGTAAAGGTTTTCATTATAAGAAAGCAAATTGTATAAATAAAAGTGAGGAAGATCTCTAACTCTTGAGTCAAACTTTAGAACCCATGAAAGAAAAGACTGATAAAAAACAATACAAAACAAGCAAGCTTATAGGTGGCAAAAACAAATAGGGACTTCCCCATTAGGGGGGTGCAGTTTCTATCCCTGGTCTGGTAACAGATCCTGCCAGCTGTGTGTCACAGCCGAAAAAGAAAAACAAAGTGCAAAACAAAAGGAAAAAAGCCCCCCAAACAAACATCACACAAGCCAAAAGACAGAGTAAAGGGAAAACTGAAGTCATAGCATACGCAAAGGGCTAATTCCTGGACTGTATAAAGAGCCCTTAGAAGTGTAAAGTCTTAGTTGCTCAGTTGTGTCTGATTCTTTGCCACCCCATGGACTGGACCCTGCCAAACTCTTTCCATGGGATTCTCCAGGCAAGAATACTGGAGTGGGTTGCTATTTCCTTCTCCAGGGAATCTTCCCAACCCAAGGATCATGGGTTGCCATTTCCTTCTCCAGTGCATGAAAGTGAAAAGTGAAAGTCAAGTCGCTCAGTTGTATCCGACTCTTAGCGACCCCATGGACTACAGCCTACCAGGCTCCTCCGCCCATGGGATTTTCCAGGCAAGAGTACTGGAGTGGAGTGCCATTGCCTTCTCCGCACATATACACTACTATGTATAAAATAGAGAACTAATGAGAACCTACTTATAGCACAAGGAACACTATTCAGTGCTCTCTGGTGACCTAAATGGGAAGGAAATCTAAAAAAGAGAGGATATAGGTATATAGAGAGCTGATTCATTTGCTGCACAGCAGAAACTAACACAACATTGTTCAGTTCAGTTCAGTTCAGTTGCTCAGTCGTGTCCGACTCCGACCCCATGAATTGCAGCACCCCAGGCCTCCCTGTCTGTCACCAACTCCCGTAGTTCACTCAGACTCACGACATGATGAGTCAGTGATGCCATCCAGCCATCTCATCCTCTGTTGTCTCCTTTTCCTCCTGCCCTCAATCCCTCCCAGCATCAGAGTCTTTTTCCAATGAGTCAACTCTTCGCATCAGGTGGCCAAAGTACTGGAGTTTCAGTTTTAGCATCGTTCTTCCAAGAACACCCAGGGCTGATCTCCTTTAGAATGGACTGGTTAGATCTCCTTGCAGTCCAAGGGACTCTCAAGAGTCTTCTCCAACACCACAGTTCAAAAGCATCGATTCTTCGGCACTCAGCCTTCTTCACAGTCCAACTCTCACATCCATACATGACCACAGGAAAAACCATAGCCTTGACTAGACAGACCTTAGTCGGCAAAGTAATGTCTCTGCTTTTCAATATGCTATCTAGGTTGGTCATAACTTTCCTTCCAAGGAGTAAGCATCTTTTAATTTCATGGCTGCAGTCACCATCTGGAACATTGTAAAACAACTCTATTCCAAAAAAGATAATTTAAAGAAAGTGATGAGAACGTAGTGTACAGCGTGGTGACTCTTAGTTAATAATATTGTTCTGTGTATGTGAGAGCTGCTGAGAGAATACATAGTAAAGGTTTTCATTATAAGAAAGCAAATTGTATAAATAAAAGTGAGGAAGATCTCTAACTCTTGAGTCAAACTTTAGAACCCATGAAAGAAAAGACTGATAAAAAACAATACAAAACAAGCAAGCTTATAGGTGGCAAAAACAAATAGGGACTTCCCCATTAGGGGGGTGCAGTTTCTATCCCTGGTCTGGTAACAGATCCTGCCAGCTGTGTGTCACAGCCGAAAAAGAAAAACAAAGTGCAAAACAAAAGGAAAAAATCCCCCCAAACAAACATCACACAAGCCAAAAGACAGAGTAAAGGGAAAACTGAAGTCATAGCATACGCAAAGGGCTAATTCCTGGACTGTATAAAGAGCCCTTAGAAGTGTAAAGTCTTAGTTGCTCAGTTGTGTCTGATTCTTTGCCACCCCATGGACTGGACCCTGCCAAACTCTTTCCATGGGATTCTCCAGGCAAGAATACTGGAGTGGGTTGCTATTTCCTTCTCCAGGGAATCTTCCCAACCCAAGGATCAAAGCCGGATCTCCTGCACTGCAGCAGATTCTTCACTGTCTGAGTTACCAGGGAAGCTTACAAATAGAATATTATACAACTGTAAAAAGAATGAGGGATCAATTCATTTGAGAAGTGCATTTTCCAAGACATTTTCAGGTGAAAAGAAATGTATGCTATCTTTTGTGTAAAAAAGGAAAAAAGCAAAATGATAAAGTATAAGTAAAATAATATACATATATGTTTATATTTGCTTATATAAGCAAAAACAAAAACCAAGAAAACTCTCTGGGAAAACACAGAATTAAGTAAACTGCCACTCCCTTATATACCACTTCAACATCCTTGATGCTTTCTCCATCCATTTGTTTAGGAAAATCCCAACTATGGTCATATCCAACTAACCACTTACTGTTTTTTCTATAGTCAAAGAGCTGGAGTAAAAGTCACACCAGCTTGACTGGTCTCGCTTCAAATTTATGTCTAAAATATCTTGAAGTCACTTGTTATTGCTCAGTCTGAATACACTTCCCTAGTCGTACAGTTTCTGTCTCTACTTCTCCCCACTTTTCAGTCTCCTAAACTTTCCTTTTTCCTCTGTACTTTTGGCTAATGATTTTACTTCATACTCCAGAGAACAAAAGTTAGACTGAATTTTTATCATCTTCCCGCCACAAATGTTCCAATGGTACCATACACTTCCTGCTAGTCATAGTGGTTATCTCTGCTCTCTTTTGAGCCTCAGCTTGTGGATTCCATCTCCTCTCTCCTCAAGAACATAGTACTGCAACTACCCCCCCTTTCATTCAGCATTTCTTTCTACTGGACCATTGCCACTAGCAAACAATCCTTTCCATGTAAACAAAATACCTACTCTGCCTTCATCCAGCACCCTTCCAGCTGCCGCTTCTTTTTTCCACTGCCTGTCTCAGCAGCATCTCTCTTGAACTGTCTGTGGTTATAGTCTATATTTTCTCATTTACATTCTCTCCTCAGCCTACTCCATACAGGTTTTATTGCCTATTCAACTACTCTGTTGAAACGTCTTTCAAAGTGACCCAGGAACGATATACAGGAATTCGAGTAGATATAGGTTGCCCTGGGAAGAGGCTTCCTTGATAGCTCAGTTGGTAAAGAATCCACTTGCTATGCAGGAGACCTGGGAAGATGCCCTGGAAAAAGAAAGGGAAACCCACTCCAGTATTCTTGCCTGGGAAATCCCGTGGACAGGGGAGCCTGGCGGGCTACAGTCCCTGGGGTTGAAAGAGCTGGACAAGACTAAACCACCACTGCCACCCTGGGAAGGGGGCACACCTTTATGTGACTCTCTCAGGTGGAAGTAGTTCCCAAAGAGGCCAACAGCTGGGGAAATCATCCTTCATTTCTGAAGAGGAGTCTGAATAGCACATCACAGCATCACTACAGCATGTTTGTATGTATAGAAAACCCTACATTCCAAAAAGGACAGAAGGGGAAGGAAATCTCAGGGCAAAGAGAAAACTGAATAACAGTCAGATGACGTCAGGATAAAGTCAGAAGAAATGAGGAATGCATGTCAATATTTAAATTTGGATTGCAAATTTGGGCTTGCTCATCCTAGAGATTAAAGCAAAATGACTAACAAGATCAATTATAAAATGTAAGGTATCTATACAATCAATATGTGACAGAAGCATTTTTCAACAAGAACCTCTGGAAATATCATCAGCTAGAGTGCTATCAGTGTACTCTGCCAGCTTGGAAAGAGGTCACGTAAGGATTCTGTTTTCACCTCTGTCTTTGGCCATATTTTTTAAAAAACTTCTTGAACTGGGTCAGAGACAGCATGCTTATGAAACTGGCATATAATACAGATTCAGGTCCAACTGCTAATATACTGGATGACAGAATCAAGATTTATATTTAATATTTTCTTCCGAAATTTTCCACTTTGCAAACAAACTCACCAATCTGAAGTTTACAAAATCTATTTTTCTTCAAAGATTACAGAAAACAAATGTAATGACAACAAAACTTTAAAATTTATTATTTATTTCATCAATTTAAGGGAAAAAGAACCTGGTGAATATTAAATTATTTGGGACTTCTCTGGTAGTAACATTGAA
>SJYC01149368.1:0-13992 GCA_006408675.1 Madoqua kirkii | reverse complement strand
CTTAGAAAGCATCACTGTGAGCAAAGCTAGTGGAGGTGATGGAATTCCAATTGAGCAATTTCAAATCCTGAAAGATGATGCTATGAAAGTGCTGCATTCAATATGCCAGCACGTTTGGAAAACTCAGCAGTGGCCACAGGACTGGAAAAGTTCAGTTTTCATTCCAATCCCAAAGAAAGTCAATGCCAAAGAATGCTCAGACTACCACACAATTGCACTCATCTCACAGGCTAGTGAAGTGATGCTTAAAATTTTCCAGGCAGGCTTCAGCAATACATGAGCCGTGAACTTTCAGATGTTGAAGCTGGTTTTAGAAAAGGCAGAGGAACCAGAGATCAAATTGCCAACATCTGCTGGGTCATGGC
The DNA here is from genome assembly GCA_006408675.1 of Madoqua kirkii. Lineage (NCBI taxonomy): Eukaryota > Metazoa > Chordata > Mammalia > Artiodactyla > Bovidae > Madoqua > Madoqua kirkii. The sequence goes on along the minus strand of SJYC01149368.1, from coordinate 13,627 downwards.
AAAAGCAAGAGAGTTCCAGAAAAACATATATTTCTGCTTAATTGACTATGCCAAAGCCTTTGACTGTGTGGATCACAATAAAATGTGGAAAATTCTGAAAGAGATGGGAATACCAGACCACCTGACATGCCTCTTGAGAAACCTCAGGAAGCAACAGTTAGAACTAGACATGGAACAACAGACTGGTTCCAAATAGGAAAAGCAGTCCATCAAGGCTGTATATTGTCACCCTGCTTTTTTTAACTTACATGCAGAATGCATCATGAGAAACACTGGGTTGGAGGAAGCACAAGCTAGAATCAAGATTGCTGGAGAAATATCAATAACTTCAGATATGCAGATGATACCACCCTTATGGCAAAAAGTGAAGAAGAACTAAAGAGCCTCTTGATGAAAGTGAAAGAGGAGAGTGAAAATGTTGGCTTAAAGCTCAACATTCAGAAAACTAATATCAGAGCATCTGTTTCCATCACTCCATGGCAAATAGATGGGGAAACAGTGCAAACAGTGTCAGACTTTATATTTCTGGGCTCCAAAATCTCTGCAGATGGTGATTTCAGCCATGAAGTTAGAAGACACTTACTCCTTGGAAGGAAAGTTATGATCAACCTAGACAACATATTAAAAAGCAGAGACGTTACTTTGTCCACAAAGGTCAGTCTACTCAAGGCTATGGTTTTTCCAGTGGTCATGTATGAATGTGAGAGTTGAACTACAAAGAAAGCTGAGTGCTGAAGAATTGATGCTTTTGAACTGTGGTGTTGGAGAAGACTCTTGAGAGTGCCTTGGACTGCAAGGAAATCCATCCAGTCTATCCTAAAGGAGATCAGTCCTGGGTATTCATTGGAAGGACTGATGTTGAAGCTGAAACTCCAACACTTTGGCCACTTTATGCAAAGAGCTGACTCATTGGAAAAGTCCCTGATGCTGGGAATGATTGAGGACAGGAAGAGAATGGGATGACAGAGGATGAGATGGTTGATGGTATCACCAACTCAATACCATTGAGTTGGTAATGGACAGAGAGGCCTGGTGTGCTCTGTTCACGGGGTTGCATGGAGTAGGACATGACTGAGCGACTGAACTGAACTGAGAGTAATTAAAGACTAAATTGCTGGAATGATGAACAGAAAGAATAATGACCCACTGTGCTGAGGTAAGCTTAGCAATCATAATGCAAGCCTACAAAGTCTAAACCATAATCTTTTACCTTCTAACTCAGGCATTATCTTACTGTGTGTTTTTCAATGGAAATCAAGGCCTAAAAATGTTTTAATTATTTCAGAGATGTCACAAAATTAAGACATGGGTTTAAGTTGAAATTGATTCCTTAGAAGCAGAGATAAGGGAAGATTTGGCAGATACAAACCTCCCTGTCTTTTCTTTCAATCCACGAACTGGTCACTGTGGATTGAAAGAGCTAGACTCTCACTGAAATCTCAACTAAAAACAATATCAGCCAAAGCAAAGCTTAAGAGAAGCACAAGAGATGAAATGGCATCTGGGAGAACACTGATTCCTAGGCCTATCATAAATGCTTACTGTAATAAACTTACAGATGACAGATTTCTTCTCTACAAACTTCTTCTCTTTGACAAAGTTCTTCTCTGAAAAGCTACTGCTGGACCTAAATGTCCATCAACAGAGGAATGCTCAAAGATGATGTGGTACAAGCATGAGATGGAATATTATTCAGCCATAAAAAAGACTGAAATAGTGCCATTTGGAGAGACCTAGAAATTGTTATATGGAATGAAGTAAGTCAGTGAAAAAATATCTTAATTATAGATAACCACAGTGGTGTGCTCACTCACCTAGAGCCACATATCCTGGAATGTAAAGTCAAGAGGGCCTCAGGAAGCATCACTATGAACAAAGCTAGTGAAGGTGATGGAATTGTAGTTGAACTAATTCAAATCCTAAAAGATGATGCAGTGAAAATGCTAAGGAAATCCATCCAGTCTATCCTAAAGGAGATCAGTCCTGGGTATTCATTGGAAGGACTGATGTTGAAGCTGAAACTCCAACACTTTGGCCACTTTATGCAAAGAGCTGACTCATTGGAAAAGTCCCTGATGCTGGGAATGATTGAGGACAGGAAGAGAATGGGATGACAGAGGATGAGATGGTTGGATGGTATCACCAACTCAATACCATTGAGTTGGTAATGGACAGAGAGGCCTGGTGTGCTCTGTTCACGGGGTTGCATGGAGTAGGACATGACTGAGCGACTGAACTGAACTGAGAGTAATTAAAGACTAAATTGCTGGAATGATGAACAGAAAGAATAATGACCCACTGTGCTGAGGTAAGCTTAGCAATCATAATGCAAGCCTACAAAGTCTAAACCATAATCTTTTACCTTCTAACTCAGGCATTATCTTACTGTGTGTTTTTCAATGGAAATCAAGGCCTAAAAATGTTTTAATTATTTCAGAGATGTCACAAAATTAAGACATGGGTTTAAGTTGAAATTGATTCCTTAGAAGCAGAGATAAGGGAAGATTTGGCAGATACAAACCTCCCTGTCTTTTCTTTCAATCCACGAACTGGTCACTGTGGATTGAAAGAGCTAGACTCTCACTGAAATCTCAACTAAAAACAATATCAGCCAAAGCAAAGCTTAAGAGAAGCACAAGAGATGAAATGGCATCTGGGAGAACACTGATTCCTAGGCCTATCATAAATGCTTACTGTAATAAACTTACAGATGACAGATTTCTTCTCTACAAACTTCTTCTCTTTGACAAAGTTCTTCTCTGAAAAGCTACTGCTGGACCTAAATGTCCATCAACAGAGGAATGCTCAAAGATGATGTGGTACAAGCATGAGATGGAATATTATTCAGCCATAAAAAAGACTGAAATAGTGCCATTTGGAGAGACCTAGAAATTGTTATATGGAATGAAGTAAGTCAGTGAAAAAATATCTTAATTATAGATAACCACAGTGGTGTGCTCACTCACCTAGAGCCACATATCCTGGAATGTAAAGTCAAGAGGGCCTCAGGAAGCATCACTATGAACAAAGCTAGTGAAGGTGATGGAATTGTAGTTGAACTAATTCAAATCCTAAAAGATGATGCAGTGAAAATGCTTCACTCAATTTAGAAAACTCAACAGTGGCCACAGAACTGGAAAAGGTCAGTTTTCATTTCAATCCCAAAGAAAGGCAATGCCAAAGAATGTTCAAACTATTGCACAATTGCATTCATCTATGTTAGCAAAGTATGCTCAAAAATGTACGAACCAGGCTTCAGTAGCACATGAACCAAGAACTCCCAGATGTTCAATCTGAATTTAGAAAAGGCAGAGGGACTAGAAATCAAATTGCTAATATTCGTCAGACACAACTGAGTGACTGAACTGAACTGATAGCAACAATGTTCAGCATTTTAAATATATATGTTGACCATTTGTATATTTTCTCCAGAAACATGTCTATTTAACTCCTTTACCCATTTCTTTTAACATGGAGTATTTGTCTCTTTAATTTTTGTACCATACGATCTCTTTCTATATTCTGGCTATCTAACTCATCAGATACGTAACTTGCAAATATTTTCTCTCACTGTTTAGGTTGTCATTTTCTTGATAATGTCAAGAAATATACAATCTAATTTTCATAAAGTCAAATTTATATATATATTTTTTCTTTTGTCATATATGATATTATGCCCTATGTAAGAATTCTTTACCATATTTAAAATCAGGAGAATTCATTCTGACATTTAATTCTGAGAATTTTATGGTGCATGCATGTGTGCTCAGTCATGTCCAACTCTTTGGGGCCCACCAGGCTTCTTTGTCCATGGAACTTTCTAGGCAAGAATACTGGAGTGGGTTGCCATTTTCTTCTCCTGGGGGATCTTCCTGACACAGGGATCAAATAAGAGTCTCCTATGTTTCCTTGTTGGTAGGCAGATACATTTTTTTAAATTTTATTTATTTTAATTGGAGGCTAATTATTTTACAATATTTTTGCCATACATTGACATGAATTGGATTCTTTATCATTGAGCCACCTGGGAAATCTGAGAGTTTTATAGTATAGCTCTTATACTATCACTGATTCATTGATTTGGATCTACTTCATATGATATGAAGTAGAATCTGCCTAACAATGTGGAGACCTGGGTTTGATCCCTGGGTTGGGAAGATCCCCTAGAGAAGGGAAAGGCTACTCACTTCATTATTATGGCCTGGAGAATTTCATGGACTGTACAGTCCATGGGGTTACAAAGAGTCAGACACAAATGAGCAACTATCACACTCAGCACTCCACTGTCATATTTTTCCTTGTTCATCCCACATTCTTTCCTAAAGATACTATTTTTTCACTCTTGAATGGACTTAGCCAATTTGTCAAAAATTAATTGACTATAGCTGTGTGGATTTATATCTGGACTCACAAATTTTTATCATTGGCCCATATGTGTACTGCTCTATCAGTACTATATTGTTTTGACTACCATAGCTTTATGGTAAATTTTGAACTGAGGAATGTACATTTTCTAGTTTTGTTATTATTCTTCAGCATAGTTATTCAGAGGTCCTTCAAATTCCATATGAATTTGAGGATCAACTTTCTTCTTGCTGCAAATGCTTGTTGGAGTTTTGCTATAAACTGTGTTGAAGCTACAGATGAATAGTGCTGTCATCTTAATTTTAAGTATTCTTATCCATGGACCTAAATAACTTTTTCCATTAAAAAAAATTTCTTTTCTATTATTGACCTCTAGCGTCATTCCATTGTGGCTAAAAGATATTTAACATAATTTCAATCTTTTAAAATGTACTGAGAGCTATTTTCTAGTGTAACATATGGTCTAACCTGGAAAATCTTCCATGAACACTTGAGAAGAATTTATTTTCTGCTATGGCATTGAGTATCCTATATTTGTTTATTGTTTCTACTTGGTTTATGCTATATGTAGCCACTATTTCTCCCTTCTGGCTACAATTATCTTCTTTCATTCTTTCAGTTTCCACTTGATTCTGTCTTTGGATTAAAATGTGTCTCCTGTAGATAGCATATATTGGGGCCATTTAAAAATATATATATATTCTGCTAATCTTTGTTTTTTGATTGAAGAAATTTTATTTTCATTAATGAATTTATTGATAAGAAAAAACTTTTGTAAAGTAAAATAAATAAATTTTAAAAATTTACATTAAAAAACAAAACTTTTACCATTTTGCTGTTTGTTGGGTATCTTATAGTATTTTAAGAAAATAGTATATGAAAACAATTCAGACTTAGTTGAAAAATTAACATTTTTGCAAAATTCATACTTAAATTGAAGACAGTCGGGAAAACCACTAGACCATTCAGGTATGACGTAAATCAAACCCCTTATGATTATACAGTGAAAGTGGCAAATAGATTCAAGGGATTAGATCTGAAAGATGGAGTGCCTGAAGAACTATAGATGGAGGTTCGTGACATTGTACAGGAGGCAGTGATCAAGACTATCCCCAAGAAAAAGAAAAGCAAAAAGGCAATATGGTTGCCTGAGGAGGCCATACAAATAGGTGAGAAAAGAAGTGAAAGGCAAAGGAGAAAAGGAAAGATACACTGATCTGAATCCTGAGTTCCAAAGAATAGCAAAGAGAGATAAGAGAGTCTTCCTCAGTGATCAATGCAAAGAAATAGAGGAAAACAATAGAATGGGAAAGACTAGAGTTCTCATCAAGAAAATTAGAATATCAAGAGAACATTTCACGCAAAGATGAGCACAAGAAAAAACATAAATTGTATGGACCTAACAGAAACAGAAAATACTAAGAAGAGGTGGCAAGAATACACAGAACTATACACAGATCCAATAACCATGATGGCGTGGTCATTCAGCTAGAGCCACACATCCTGGAAGGGGAAGGCAAGTGGGCTTTAGGAAGCATCACTATGAACAAACTAGTGGAGGTGATGGTATTCCAGTTGAATATAAGCTCCTACATTATCTCCCTGACTCCATCAGCCAAGACAATATATCTCCAGGAAATCCTTTTCTATTGTATCAATTCAGAGCAATCCTAATTAGCTGTCTTTTTTCTAGCTGTAATATTCATGGTAAGACTAAAAGAGGTTCCCCAAACTCTGAGCGAAATGTTTGGCCAACCCAATATTTTAATATTTAATACTAAACAATAGGTGCTTTCTGAAGAATACATTGGGAAGAGTGAAACTACTGAGGAGTGAAACGTAACTATTTTACACTAAATCTGAAGAGTGGTGTATCAGAACCTCCTCACACATATATGTCATGAAGGAACCTGATATACTTGAAGGCAAAGCCTGTAACAAAATAATAGTAAAATTAAGCAGCTTAAAAAAAAAAAAGACAGTGAAAAAGATGAAACCCTAAAATAAAAAATGTACCACATTCTTTGAAACTTTCTCTTTATTTCTATTTTTCTATTACTTTAGAGGCTTTACTTTTGTCACATTTCTTCTAGAAGCTTATAACATTCCAGTTTTTTGAGGGGCCATACCATGCAGCTTGTGGACTTCCCTGGTGGCTCAGACGGTAAAGCGTCTGTCTACAATGCAGGAGACCAGGGTTCGAGCCCTGGGTTGGGAAGATCCCCTAGAGAAGGAAATGGCAATCCACTTCAGTACTATTGCCTGGAAGATCTCATGGACAGAGGAGCCTGTTAGGCTACAGTCTATGGGGTCGCAAAGAGTCGGACACGACTGAGTGACTTCACTTTCACCCTGCAGCATGTGGTATCTTAGTTCCCTAACAAAGGATAAAATCCACACCCCAGGCACTGGAAGAACAGAGTTTTACTGACTGGACAACCAGCGATGTCCCTGCACTTTCTGAGTACAATAATGATGATTTTCTGAATTCTCAACACTTTTGATATTATCAGGATCTTTAAATTTTGTCACCTTTTTGTCTCTTTATCAATCTCTTATTTTTTTTTTTCTATTACCCAAATTGGCCTAGATCACAATTTTGAAACCTCACCTTAGATCCTTCACTCACTATTTGGATCTCCCCAAACAAACCCTAAGTTCAGGAAAAATAAAAAATCTACTATATAGAAATTAACTTCTATGGGAAATGTTACTGACAAAATACAAAAACAAAATCACATTAGACCTACCAAAACCTACCTCCAACACTCAGTCTCATACACAGGCATGGTCTAGTGAAGTAATACATTAAATATTCATATTTTAGGACCTGCATCAACACTTAGAACTTTTTAAAAATAAGCTCCTCAGATATTCCTACCATGAAGAAAAGTCACTCCCTAACATGAAGAAAAGGTACTCTAAGTAATTAACATGATATCCTTAATTCTTCTATCTTACCATCACTCCATCAATCTCAAATGCATACTACTTCATCAAAAAAGAACCAAAAACAAGCTGATAAATAAGCCAACATATTGAAGCTTCACTGAAGTTATTCTTTTCCACCTACCCAACCAATTACTATTTGCTGTGCTCCTTCCCTGTAGTTAATACCTACATTTTCCATCTAAATTAATTGATGTCCTGCATATATCTTTACATTTTTCTAATCTAAACATGACCTACCTCTTGAGAAACCTGTATGCAGGTCAGGAAGCAACAGTTAGAACTGGACATGGAACAACAGACTGGTTCCAAATAGGAAAAGGAGTGTGTCAAGGCTGTATATTGTCACCCTGCTTATTTAACTTATATGTAGAGTACATCATGGGATATGCTGGACTAGAAGAAGCTCAAACTGGAATCAAGATTACTGGGAGAAATATCAATAACCTGAGATATGCAGATGGCATGACCTTTATGGCAGAAAGTGAAGAACTAAAGAGCCTCTTGGTGAAAGTGAAAGAGGAGAGTGAAAAAGTTGGCTTAAAGCTCAACATTCAGAAAACTAAGATCATGGCATCCAGTCCCATCACTTCATGGGAAATAGATGGGGAAACAATGGTTGATTTTATTTTTCTGGGCTCCAAAATCACTGCAGATAGTGATTGCAGTCATGAAATTAAAAGACATTTACTCTTTAGAAGGAAAGTTATGACCAACCTAGACAGTATATTAAAAAGCAGAGCCATTACTTTTTCAACAAAGGTCCGTCTAGTCAAGGCTATGGTTTTTCCAGTGGTCATGTATGGGTGTGAGAGTTGGAGTATAAAGAAAGCTGAGTGCTGAAGAATTGATGCTTTTGAACTGTAGTGTTGGAGAAGACTCCTGAGAGTTCGTTGGACCACAGGAGATCCAACCAGTCCATCCTAAAGGCGATCAGTCTTGGGTGTTCATTGGAAGGACTGATGTTGAAGCTGAAACTCCAATACTTTGGCCACTTGATGCGAAGAGCTGACTCATTTGAAAATACCTTGATGCTGGGAAAGATTGAAGGCAGGAGGAGAAGGGGATGATGGAGGATGAGATGGTTGGATGGCATCACAGACTCAATGGCCATGGGTTTGGGTGGACTCTGGGAGTTGGTGTCAGACAGGGAGGCCTGGCGTGCTCAGTTCATGGAGATGCAAAGAGTTGGACATTAGTGAGTGACTGAACTGAACTGAATCTAAACAAAACTAAAAACAAGCAAACAAAAAAACTGTCTCCTTTTAGAAAGGACCTCCTGACTGCTCTATTGCAGTTAAATTTAAGATACAGCTAGAAATAATTATCCCCAAAGTCTAACAGATAACCTGTAGAAAACATTTCAAAACGTATACATATATCAATTTAAAATGCTATTCACTGGAAACCAGTGTGTAATGTTCTCTTATCGATTATCATTTCAGTTACTCAGTCAGTTAAAATAACTGACTCTTTGTGATCCCATGGGCTACAGCACACCAGGGTTCCCTGTTTAGCACCAACTCCTGGAGTCTATTCAAACTCATGTTCATCAAGTTGGTGATGTTATCCAAACATCTCATCCTCTGTCGTCCCCTTCTCCTACCTTCAATCTTTCCCAGCATCAGGGTATTTTCTAATGAGTCAGTTCTTCGCATCAGCTGGCTGAAGTAGTGTACTTTCAGCTTCAGCTTCAGTATCAGTCCTTCTAATGAATATTCAGGATTGATTTCCTTTAGGATTGACTGGTTTGATCTCCTTGCAGTCCAAGGAACACTCAGGAGTCTTCTCCAACACCACAGTTCAAAAGCATCAGTTCTTCAGCACTCAGCTTTCTTTATGGCCCAACTCTCACATTCATACTTGACTACTGGAAAAACCATAGCTTTGACTAGATGGATTTTTGTCTGCAGAGTAATGTCTCTACTTTTTAATACATTGTCTAGGTTGGGCATAGATTTTCTTTCAAGAAACAAGCATCTTTTAATTTCATGGCTGTTATCACCATCTGCAGTGATTTTTGCAGGCCAAGGAAATAAAGTCTGTCACTGTTTCCATTGCTCCCCCATCTATTTTACATGAGGCGATGGGACTGGATGCCACAATGTTAGTTTTCTGAAAGCTGAGGTTTAAGCTAACTTTTTCATTATCCTCTTTCACTTTCATAAGGGTCATGTCAGCTGTGTATCTGAGGTTACTGATATTTCTCTCAACAATCTTGATTCCAGCTTGTGCTTAATTCAGCCTGGCATTTTGCATGATATACTCTGCACAGGAGTTAAATAAGCAGAGTGACAATATACAGCCTTGATATACTCCTTTCCCAATTTGGAACTAGTATGTTGTACCATCTCTGGTTTTGTTTTCCTTGACCTGCATACATATTTCTTAGGAGGAGGGGAAGGTGGTTTGCTATTTCTATATCTCTAAGACTTCAAACTTAAGTTGAAGAAAGTAGGAACAACCACTAGACCATTCAAGTATGATGTAAATCAAATCCCTTACAACTATACAGTGAAAGTGACAAATAGAATCAGAGGATTAGATTTGATAGACAGTGTCTGAAGAACTCTGGACAGAGATTCATGACATTGTACAGGAGGCAGTGATCAAGACCATCCCCAAGAAAAAGAAATGCAAAAGGGCAAAATTTTTGACTGATGAGGCCTTACAAATAGCTGAGAAAAGAAGAAAAGCTAAAGTCAAAGGAGAAAAGGAAAGATATACCCATTTGAATGTAGAGTTTCAAAGAATAGCAATGAGAGATTTAAAAAGCCTTCCTCAGTGATCAGTGCAAAGAAACAGAGGGAAAAAAATAGGTTGGAAAAGACTAGAGAGCTCTTCAAGAAAATTAGAGATACCAAGGGAATTCTTCATGCAAAGATGGGAACAATAAAGATAGAAATGGTATGGACCTAACAGAAGCAGAAGATATTAAGTAGAGATGGCAAGAATACACAGAAGAACTATACAAAAAAGATCTTCATGACCCAGATAACCATAATGGTGTTTTCACTCACCTACAGCCAGACAACCTGGAATGTGAAGTCAAGTGGCCCTTAGGAAGTGTTACTATTAATAAAGCTAGTGGCTGCTAAGGCATTTTAGTCATGTTCAACTCTGTGTGACACCATAGATGACAGCCCACCAGGCTCCCCCGTCCCTGGGATTCTCCAGGCAAGAACACTGGAGTGGGTTACCATTTCCTTCTCCAATGCACGAAAGTGAAAAGTGAAAGGGAAGTCATTCAGTCTTGCTTGATTCTTCGCAACTCCATGGATCACAGCCTACCAGGCTCCTCTGTCCGTGGGATTTTCCAGGCAAGAGTACTGGAGTGAGGTGCCACTGCCTTCTCCGAAAGCTAGTGGAGGTGCTGGAATTCCATTTGAGCTGTTTCAAATACTAAAAGATGATGCTGTGAAAGTGCCACACTCAGTATGCCAGCAAATTGGGAGAACTCAGCAATAGCCACAGGACTGGAAAAGGTCAGTTTTCATTCCAATCCCAAAGAAAGGCAATGCCAAAGAAGGTTCAAACTCCTGCACATTTGCACGCATCTCACATGCTAGCTAAGTAATGCTCAAAATTCTCCAAGCCAGTCCTCATCAGTACCTGAATGTGAATTTCCAGATGTTCAAGATGAATTTTGAAAAGGGAGAGGAACCACAGATTAAATTGCCAGCATCCACTGGATCCTCAAAAAACCAAGAGTTCCAGAAAAACATATGCTTTATTGACTATGCCAAAGATCTTCACTCTGTGGACCCCAACAAATTGTAGAAAATTCTTATCAGTTATATCTCAGTTAAAACATATAAAGCCCACTCAGTGGTTATATCTACCTGCCAGAGACCTGAGCTGTGGACTGTCTGTCTTCAGGGCTGGTGGAGGGAAGTGTCTTCAGAAGGGAACTGCTGAGGAGGGCGCCTGCCTTCTTTCCACGAGTCCAGACACAATGTTAGGTGGTGCTGAGCTGCAGCAGGACTTTCACTCTGAACTACTCCTGGGTTGCAGCCTTATCTGCAGTGGCCAGCTCTTCCTTCTCGTGCTCCTCAATCTTAGTGGGAACAACACTGAGGCGTGACCACCCATGAGTGCTCATGGGAGTACCAGCCACACCGGGGCAGAACCTGCCCCATCGGCTTCCTTGCCTTTGCCCGAGTCCTATCCCTTGTGATAGCCCTGGTGCCTTGTACTTACAATAGAGGCAAGTCTGTGACCAGAGCAGAGAAGGCAGTTTCACAGAAGATGCCTTTTATGCAGGTGATCATAAAAGTCTCAGGGTCCACCACCACTGGAAATCACGGCTCTTGGGAAGCTGCAGGCTCGATGAGTGAGGATCCAGCAGCAAGGTGAGCAACAGCGAAAGTGGTGCTCATAGCCCAACTTGAGTGATCTTCCTGTGGGATTTGGTGCTGATGGCCACCTGGTTTTCAGTGGTAACAGTGGTGCCTGAGCTTCCAGCAGGAGCTTCCTCCAAGTTCCCATCAGGTTTAAAGGTATCACTGTCACTTTTCTTTTGTAGATGCTCCCTTCCATTTGAAAGTCAAGGCTGATGCCACTCAGCGGGTTCCTGCTACACGGAATCCGAGGACATCCTCCGTTGCTTAGAAGATGTCAGTGCCTCTGGGCATCATGAAAAATTCCTTTTAGTCAGGAGGGGCACCAAGAACAATGCTGTGTGACCCCTCTCCAGGCTGCAAGGAATGGCCTAACTGGTGGCACTGGTCTTGAGAGGCTTGATTGTGGTAGTTATTATAATTGTTAATCAATATTTACTTCTCTACTTGTGAAACAGAAGAGGATTTTATTGATAGACCATCTTAGTGTTAGATGTAGCCTGCAAAAAATAATATGAAAAGTAACAATGAAAAAGAATCCTTGTCTCACATTTTTTGAGACTTGCATTTCAATTCGATTTGTCTGTTCATTTAGAGGCTTTACTTTTGTCATATTTCTTCTAAAAATTTGTAATATTCCTAATTTTTCAAGGGGACACACCGTGCAGCATGTGATATCTTAGTTCTCTAACCAAGGATCAAATCCACACCCCAGACATTGGAAGCACAAAGTCTTAATCACTGGTCCGCCAGGGAAGTCTCTGCAACTCCAAACACAATGACAATGATTTTCTGAATTCCTTTTTCTCAATATATTTTGACATCCTCAAGATCCCCAAATTTTGTCACCTCTTTGTCTCTTTGTCAGTCTCTCCTATTTTTTTCTTTCTTACCCAAACTGGCCAGGTCACAGTTTTCAACCCTCACCCTGTATTATCCTTAGCTCCTTCACTCTCTATTCAGGTATCTCCTCAAACAAACGCCAAGCCTAGTTAAAAAAAAAAAAAAATAACCATATGGAAATTAACTTCTATGGGAAATCCTACTGAAGAAATACATAAACATACCCACACTTCTACCTACCAAAACCCACCTCCAACGCTCACTCCCATACACAGGCAGGGTCCAATGAAGTGATACACTGAATTCATTTTTCCTAACCTGCCTCATTATTTAGCACTTTGTAATATAGATAGATATCCCTACCATGTTTCAAAAAGCCATTCCAAGTAATTAACATGATTTCTTTAATCCTTCTATCCTACCATCACTCCATCATTCTCAAACACATCACTACGTCCTCAAAAACAGACTGAAAACAAGCTGACAAACTAGCAAATATATTGGATCTTCACTTAAATTATTATCTTCCACCTACCCAACAAATTGCTATTCTCTGTGTTCCTTTCCTGTAGTTAATATCTTCATCTTCCTTTTAAATTACTTGATGTCCTGCATATACCCTTAAAGTTCTCTAATTTAAACAAACTTAAAAACAAACAAAAAAACCTCTGCCCTCTATTACAAAGGACATCTCGACTGGTCCCCTGCAATTATGTTTAAGGCACAAATGAAAATATTTATCCCCCAAATCTAACAATAACCTGTAGAAATGTAGATTAGTTTGAATATCTCAGGCTAGTTGCCTCTAGTAATAATCCACTTTATTTGGGTTTCATAAGAGTCATTGGTTTCTGTGAATACATGATGGTGTACGTTGTGGTATCTAGGAGTCATTGGGCCAAAGTGATCAAGGAAAGACTGTGTAAGTTGGAAACTTTGGCAGCCAGCTGCAAAGAACACTACTCTTGAAGTTAGACATGAGGCCCAGCCATGGACCTTCTAGAAAATTTGTGGTCTATGTGTGAGTAAAATTCCTTGATAGAGGGTAGCATTAGATCTGTGTGGAATGGCAGGGTGAATAATTTCAAGTTCATTATCTGCATTTTTTTTTTTTTACTTTGTGACTGCCT